>VUQR01032261.1:0-12363 GCA_015108515.1 Hemichromis elongatus
AAGCATTTAGCGAGACTTCAAATGCTAAACCAGACCGCTGACAGGTCTCGCACACAACAGCCACTCTATCACGTGACGCATACTGCTCCGGTGCGTTGAGCTGGGTTACGATTTTAGGTGCTTGATTAATTTACTTGTGTTAAATGCGCTACCTTTTGAGCCTCCTCTGGACAATTTTGCTGAGCACAATTTGCAGTCCACCTTTGTTTTGTCATCTTCATTCACTTTGAAATAGTTCCACACGGCACCTGTGATTAACCCCTTACACGCCGCTCAAACATAGACATTTCCTAGACCCTGGTATTGGTCCCCGTTATCGGGGGACTTTTAACGAGTACGAGTACTTTAGAAAATGTGGTATCGAGGCCGATACCGGTATCGGTGCATCCCTACTGAAAAGTAAAACAGGATCTGTGTTTTTACAGGTGTTATAAGCAGAGGTTAAAACTGAGACAGACACCCTCTACTGATTTGAAAATTTGAAGGTTATTTAAACTCTTCGCTGTTTACTAACCTGTAAAAGAATGCCAAATATCCAACTCCAACTGCTACCAGCTTCTTCATACTCTCCAAGCCAATTTGGAGAAAGTAGTAGATTTGAGGCCACAACATTCAGAAATACTGGCTGTATGTTTGATCTCTCCTGATTTGTACAATCTGTTTATTATAGTTTATTCACTAATCATAGCTGACATTATTTTTTCTAAGCTTATTGAACCATACTCTGCACATTTATTTGATTTAACCCTAATGAACAATGACAGCCTTCACTAAACCCAAATAATAAAAAAAAGCACAAAGCAGCACGTAGCTAACGTTTGTGTATGACTGTCAGGAAGACACAGCAGCAGAGCTTTGTATAGAGTAAAACTAAAGTTCTAAATTGCTCTGAGAATTAGCTTGTCCAAACATGTCAGAGGACTCAGTTAGACATCCAATTACTGCCACTGCTCTCCCAGGGCTATCGGCTGGAACAACTTTTATTAACTACTCTCTTATGAAAAATGAATCCAAACAGTCTGCAAATCCTCACTAGATTGGTAAGGGGTCGGGGTTGACGTCTAATCCCATTCGAAAGGTCTGTTCATATTCATGATGGGAGTCACGGCAGCCTGTGTAGAACCCTCAATCGCAGCTTAAAAGAAGAATTAGACAAGTGGCGGCTGCATGAAAACATGCAATAGAGCATGTCTCAGTGCATTTCAGCTTAGATATCATAAGCGTCAGTAAAAGCCTCTCACTGAACATTGTAGTACATAAAATATCCAAAGAAACTGGATCCACCCCCTCTGCATTCTTCTTCCAGTCAGATAGTGATTAGATCAGCGTTACACAATGATGGTGTGTGCCTGAAACCCCCTACTGATGCAAATTTTGTTTTGCTTTTGTTGCCTGCTCATCCTTGTTGTTTCCTTGTTGTCTGGTGTTTAGTTCTCCTTAAGTGACATACTTGCATGGGCAGTGTTTTACCGTGCCCAGATTAAGCAGCCTTGTTTTATTTCGTGCCGTGTGACTCTGCTTCTCTTTACGCTTGCTTTTCCCCTTTCCCACACATTGCACTGTGCGTCCATTATTTATGAATGCATGCAAAGCTACTTCTACTGAAGCAAATAGAATGGGAACCCTGCATCACTCCAGAGTAAATAATGCATTTGGCACAAACTTGCAGTCTTTTTAAAGTAGTGCTGGACTTCTAGGTAGGGGAGCACAGTGTTATCTTGGAACGCAATGTATGCTGGCCCATCTCCCAAAAAGCTGCCCTATGGAGTCTCTGGCACCTACTCTGCTGCCCTAAAGAGCATCTAATTAGGTGCACTACAGTAGTTCCAAGTCATTCTTTTGACTCTACACTTATTATGATTCAGAGCACAGTCCAGCAGCAGAAGACTCATTATTTAAGTGCTAGTATGACTAGTAAGAGTGACTTATTTTTCTAAAAAGAGCTGCTCTGCTCTCAGTCTTTTCGTAAACATGGCAATTCAGCTAAATCTTGCCTCTGAGAACAACAAAACAGGAGAAAAATATAGCTCGTCCTTATAGATGACCAAAAACTGATTATTCTGTAATGAATTCCAAAGCTATCACATCTGGTCAGCATTTATGCAGAGGAACGTCTGCGCTTCCATTCTCTCTGCCAGTATCTCACTTTATTAGAATCTTATTTCCTCTTACAGCTCATCTCTGGAATTGAAAACTGACCTATTTAAGACTCGGCACAGTAACTGCTGAAGTGCACTGTGTACATCTCTGAATAAAAAAGGTGACATCATGAAACTGTCATTTCTGTGACACATACACACCAGTCACTTTTATATTGGTGTAGAATGTAGGACAGAAAATCTTTGGATTCACCACGTCTGAACAAAATGGAGCCACACAAGGGAAGGTTTGGTGGGAGGGGAGGCAGTTAAATCAGATTATATGTAATAAAAAATGCCGTACCATGAATTTCTGTACAAAATGCACAAACAAAACCTGTAGTTCCATCGGGCAAGGATAACAATCATACTTATTATAATGAGTCACTTCCTGCTTGATGATTAAATAAGCCAAATAAAATAAATTGCAACAACTCAGAAGTAGGCTAAACAGTTTTTAGACTCTTACTCATACATTGGCAGAGAGACATGGTAGATTACAGTATTTCACAACCTGGTATATGTAAATCCATATATGACTGCACAGAGTACAGTTCATTTTTATTCGCAGTTTTGTAAATGAAAATGAGAAATCTTCAGTCAGTTTTAAAGGTGGACTTTGCACTCATGGGGTATTTTATTTTATTTTGCTCATTAACCAAATATCTAATCAGTCATTTACATGGCAGCAATTTAATGTATTTAGGCTCGTAGACATGGTAAAGGCAACCTGCTGAAGTTCAAACTGAGCACAATAGGGAAGTAAGGCCCTTTACTGGCATTGTTGATGCTGCCAGATGGACTGGTCACAGTATTTCAGATACTGTTAATATGCTGAGATTTTCTCACACCATGTCTAGGGCTTCCACAGTTTTAAAAGAGAGAAAACATCCAGTGAGAGGCAGTTCAGATACCAGAAGTCAGAGGAGATGGCTAAACTGTTTCAACTTAAAATGACAGCAAAAGTAACCCAAACAACCACTTGTCACAACCAAGTTAACAAGATGAAGATCTCTGAATGCACAACATGTTGAATCTTAAAAGAAATGGGCTACAGCAGCAGAAGACCTCACTGGGCGGCACTAAGAAGAAGAAAGTGAGGCGACAGTTTCTCCCATGCTGACCAAAAGTGGACAATTAAAGATTGGAAAGATGTTGCCTAGTCTGGTGAGTCTTGATTCCAGCAACATGCAATATTTCAACAGCTGCAACGTACAGATAGTGGGGTCAGAAATTGGCTGCTGTTGGTGCAATGTTGGAGGATATTTTCTTGTCACACTGTGGGCCACTTAGTATCAACTAAACAATGTAAATGCCACAGCCTACCCCACGTCACAGAGCTCAGATCAATCTCAAGTTGGTCAATGAGTTCACTGTGATAAAATGATCCCCGAAGTCACCCGACCTCAAGCCATAGGAGTATCTTTGGAATATGGTGGAGTGGAAGTGGATCCGAATCACGGCAAGTATGCAGTCCAAGCTGGTTGCATTGTGATGGACCTAATAGTGTATATTTAGATAAAGGTTCTCCGGCATCACTGAAAAGATGCAAAGGAAAAAAATGCCACTGCAAGTACCGTACTCCACATCTATTATATATTATGCATTCTTGTAGATTTGATATAGATATTTTAGTGATATTGTCAGTTTGTCCTGCAAACAACAGATCAGTTGTCAAAGATCTAGAATATAAAAAGAAGTCAAGAGGTATACTTCTAAAACTAATATGTGCCCATTTCCTTGGTAATAATGTGAAACTTTTACCAGTATAAAGGTTTTGGTTTGAAGTTTGAATAAAACTCACCCCCCTATTCAGTAGCATTTGACCAACTACTCAAATGTTACCAATACAATATTTAGTATTGCATCTGGAAAAAAGAAGGCTGTGCATATGAAGATTAAAGAGGACTGCAGGGAACAATCGGAAAAGCATTTTGCTGATTGCTCTTTGTGCTGGTAAAATTCAGTTTCATATGGAAGGAAAAAAAGTGTTAGAAATGATTCCCACTCCTCTTACTCCTAAACATTGTTGGAGACCAGCGTTAACTCCACACACAGAGATTGTTGGTCTACTGGTTTATTGCCATCATTACTCATTTTATTTTGGCTTCATTTCGTGATAGTTCTTATCTGCTCAGTCAGTTGTTGGAGCTTAATTGTACGGGTATGAGGACCCGAGTGAATACTGTTTATTGTAGAGTGACTTATATTGCTTTAAAGCAGCAGGATAATTTTCTGCTTGAGCAGACACATTGTTGGATGAAATGTGAAAATAAAGCTTGAATATCCACTTAGCATTACTTTGATCTTATTACAGCTTATGGCTGGCTCACACATTCAGTTTATGTCAAAATACTTTTCACGGTTTTGAATATTCATTGAAGTTGGTAGTACACACAGCACCACATGCAGACACGCGTGCATACACACACACACACACACACACACACACACACACACACACACACACACACAAAAATCATCTTGTGACTAACTCAATATCAGATGTAACAATAGAGCTGCAACAGCAAAATAATTTAGGTTTAAGTAAATTCACAAACCTGTCTTAGTTTTTTAAATGCAAATTACTCAAATGTGTCCTTAAGATCATAAATTCTGTGAGTGAGACTGAGATAGCTTTTATCCACATAATTTGTTTTTTGAATTGTGATTCGGTTGTAGGTTTTGCATGTTATTAATTTCTGGCAGCCCTACAAGTGTTTGTGACTCATACGAAGCTACAAATTAAAGATTAAAATAACCAAAAAATAAACTGTATTCTTACATATTGTAACAATTAACCTGTTGTTGAAATGAACCATTGATTACTGCTAAATAATGCATTTTAAATGATTTAAAAATCTTTAATTAAGCTTTAATTATATATAGACTATTAATTAATAAATTACTTACAGGTAAATTTATAATGCCCCTAAGCTTCTTCAGTCTTGAGGTCAGAAATAGCTAATGATCTACAGTTACATTCCATCAGTTAACCACTTTAGAGTATGTTTATCACACACACCATCTCATGCACCCTGCGGTGGTGTCATGCCCAAGGACGCACTATAGTGGACAACCTGCTGTAATAGCCGCTGTGGCTGTTTGAATGCATACGTCATCTACTGTGGAAGACAGAAGCTACTTTCAGCTGCTCCATATATTTAATTTTGAACATTTTTTATGCAACTCCAAAGGGCGATGTGTGTCTTCACCTGATATTGAACCAGCAACCTTTTGCTCGCCAGGTGAATGTGTAAAGCCCTAATCTTTTTCTTTTAGCTACTCTCTTTAGGGCAGTGCTTCTCAATTATTTTCTGTTATGGCCCCCACATCTGTACACACACATACACAGCTATAAATACTATAATTCATCTATAAAATTATAAGTACACCTCTGTTTAACACTTTATCCTTATCTACATTAAAGAAAACAAAAAAGAAAGAAATATAGATCAATATACAATAAAGAATAACTTTATTAACATTGTTCTGGCTACGGTGTCATTTGATAGAGGGTTTGTATTTAGTTTTGCAGCACTTGCGTCATCCAGCATGACAGAGACCATGTCTACTGCTGCAGGCAGTATCAGCTCCTCTGCTATCATGTGGGGTTTTTTTGCACTGAGCAATTTGGTACGCTACCTTATATGATGCTAATAGTGCTCGCTAATTTCCTGAGTAGCATTCACAAAGCGTTAGCATTGGTTTCATGCTGTCTGCTGCCAACATTTTTAAACACAGTAAACACACCGGTCTTTCCTTGTCTCCCACCATCGTCACAGTGAAGCCAAAATAACTTTTGTCATATTTGTCCTCGCCTTAGCTTTCGGGTGACTTTCGTTTGTCTCATTATCTCCGTCTCTGTGCGCCTTTCTTTTCGTCCCTGTTAAATATTTTTTTATGGTGTCGCTTGAGGGTTTGTTCACTACAATTCATATCTCCCGCTCTGTGCAGTGTGTGCGATAACATCATAGAGCTAATACTCTCTGTGCACACTCTGACAATAAGAGTGCCACTGCCAACTACTGTGCTGGATGTGGAACTACACTTTATTCTAGTACGGCAAAAACGCATGTTCCCTGGGCTGGGGTCACACACGCCCCCCCCCCTATCATCACACCACGCCCCCCTGGGGTTTGGGCGCGTGCCCCACTATTTGAGAAGGACTACTTTAGGGTTTACCACAGATTATCATCCACCTCCATCTCACCCTATTCCTTGAATCCTATTCTGTCACAGGAACTGCACGAGCTTCCTCACTACATCTGTATATAATGCTGTAAAAATCATAACGCGATAACTCATTATGGATGTTTATAAATGGTTAACAGTGGGTAAATAAACGTCACGAGTAAATGATCTGATGATGAAACGGTTTGTTTACATCTTTCATCTTTAAGTAGTTTCAGGAGGATGTGCGTCTCTGCTGCATACTAACATGCACTGAATGGTGATTTATAAATATTAATGTAACTGTACAGTAAGTCAAGAATTTGTTTTGGAATTTTTTAGCCCTCATTGTGATGCTTGACTGGAGATGTACAGTCTGCTGAATGCAGTTTGGTGCCTCATTTGCAAATGTTTTTGAGCAGAAAAGCAAATATAATTTCTCTGTGCTACTCGTATAGTCCAAAGCCAGCGTGGCCTACTCTGCCTCTGTTCCCCCCGTGCCTGTGCAATGCGATGATGCGGTAGGACAGCTATCTGATCCCTGCTGCGCTGTACCGTGTGTCCGGTGGCACAGAACATGCTGTGAGGACATAAGATGAGTCAGAAGCAAGTAGACCTCGCTGGACTACAATAGTGGAGGAGATGGAGAGATAGAAAAGGACAGGACTAGACACAGGGACTAGCCAACTGTGTCAGAGACTCCAGATACACTAAAACGACCTTTGCCTCTGCACCCTAGGGGATGTTTTCCAGCAGGTCGGAGCCTAATGTTGGCTTCTGGAACTAAGTACACGGCCTCCTCTGGACTGCTGCTTCCAAAATAACACCACACTAAACCCAGCGGGGAGTAAATTCTGGAACAAGGCCACACTCCTCCACCCCTTTACCGCTGTTTTTCATAACTCCAATTTTCTCTGTCAGCATTAGGCACAATGGGAGCCTGGAAGTCACAGAGTTTGATTGTGGTGAGTTGCTGAACCAGAAATAACTATGAAAATCAAGTGTATACACAGCAGAATTGAAAATCTCTAGCTTCTTCTAACATTCTGACTTCAAAACATAGATTTGTGGCCATGACTGGAAGGCAGTTTGCTCACCAGATATCTAGGAGCCATTCTTAGATAGTGCGGATGTTATAATCTTAAAATACTATTGCAGTCGTTTCTGGATGCAGAATGGGGCAAGCTTTACTGGACTAGTATAAAAATACAACTTGCTGCACAGTCTTTACCATCTATTATCGGAACCTTTGTTGTTACATACATGCTACTTTTTTCTTCTTAAACTATGTTCATAAATCTGTTTTATGTTTAAAACTGGGCAGTAATTTAGAACAAAGAAGCAAAATGTAATGCAGAAACATGAGCATACAGCAGTTACATACTGCTGTTAACAATCATTATAGACCTGCACCCCAGATAAAAGTCACCAACAGTGACAGGAAGTCTAGACTCGCAGTACACAGTGCAGCAAAGGGTTGATGATGAGTCCAGTTGAGATGCCCGGGATAACTGGGATGACACAGACATGGGAGAAAGGAGTGATGTGTGATAGATGGCTCTTAAGGCAGATGGCTGATTAAAATGAGTTTAAACAACATCAGCAACAAGAATCAAAGAAAGTGAGCAGATAAATCACTGGACAAGAATACTAATGTTGAAATTGGAAATAAGATGATTTTAACAGCATGTGAGCCAGTCATGTGGCTTTACTGACACAGAAGAGATTTGGCACAGTTTTAACTGTGTAACGTTGGAAATATGTATTCATTATCTTACCAAAGATAATGACAACTTAAAATTTTTTCTCGGCTCCGGGTGTCTGTTTGTTGAATTTTTTTAGTAGGAGCCAGAGACATTCATCTTATCTCTATAGCTGTTCAGTTGGCACTCTGGACTGAGCCATTAGTGGAGCTATAAAGGTGTGCTACGCTTGTGAAAAGGGCTCGATGGACTTGGGACTTTTTAAACTTTAAACATTTTTAATCATGTTTGACTGGTGACTACGTGCGTGGTGGTGTTATGACCTTGTGGCCTTTGAAATAAAAGCCATTGCTGTCTCTTTAGTCCCACATTTAGATGGGGTCTTCAAAAATGACTACCTAAATAAGTGTCTGGATATAGCTGCTGGGTGACAAGACTTTCTTGTAGACTTGCTTCTGCAAGAACAAATCTTTTTATTAAACCTGCCTTGATAAAGGCTCAGTTTTGCTCGGATTCTGCCAGTGTATTAGAAGCTTGCGGACAGCTCTATGCACCAGGGATTTCTTTTTAACACAAAAGCTACAACCCTTGCATCCGAAGCTTCTGATTAACTTACTCTTCCTGTTAACGGTTTTACATAAAAACATGCAGAAAAACTTTAAAGTTAAAAATGATAAAAAGTGAGATGGTGCTCTTCCACCTCCTGATATCTGTACATATTTTCTTTTAATTTTTCTTAAGTAGAAACTCTTTGGTGTCTCTTTCTATTTTCCTTGTCCATCTGCCCGAGCTGCACTAAGTGCACAGCAATTAGTGATTGGCACTATAGTAGGTGGATAACACTACTTTAAATGGGTGAAACAATAACAGCTTTTCTGGCAAATATCCTAGCATTCAGTTATTGGGTTTTTAAGTATACACTGTAAAAATATTAAGTTAAATGTAATTTTGTACTGCAAATTTGTATTTATAGTAGTCGTGTTAACCTAAAAGCATGAAGTTTCATTTTTCCAATGTAAGAGATTGTACCATATGGCGTCTAAAGACTAAATCTGGGACGCTTGCTGGAAAGATGCTGTAGAACAGTGGTCCCAAACCTCCGGGCCACAGGCCTGTATCAGTCCATAAGTTGCTTCGTACCAGGCCACGAGAGTTGAGGCTTGGGTGTGAAATTTATGGTTATCTCGGTTTTTATCGTTATTTTTTTTTAACGTTTTTATCGTTAACTCAGTTTCCCTGGGTCTTTTTCCATGTGTTATAAATCTTCTTTTATTTTGGTACCAGTACCGTTTTGTATTTTGTCGTATTTATCTGCGACACCTTAAAGGGCCGTCCGTGAAAAAACTGTCGGACACATACCGACCGTGGTGGGAATAAAGGTTGGGGGCCGCTGCTGTAGAAGACATTTTTGCCCTGATAAGCATATATTAGCATGTTGATCAGTTCACGCCTGACACTGGAGGAGGATATTATATTTATTTAAAAGAATATATAAAGAAAAATCTATAATGACATGATAGTTTATAGTTATTTTCATAGATATTGCTAATGTCCTTCAGTATTGCAGATAGTGAGAGTTAAAATGCCATTGGCAGAAAAGAATTTAAAGACATATCGCCGTCTTGTTTAATGAGCCCAAACCTGCATGTTGAACACATCTTATTTTAAGATTTCACAGCCCCTCCTGGTGTTGTGTGATGCTGTTGTATTTACATACTTACATCATCTTGCACTTGACTGCCAACTGAGCCATATGCTGCCGTGTTAATTGTGCATTTGATTACATGCCCGAACTATTCCCTGAGAAGTTATAATTTTGTCAGGTAATCAGTCCTGCTGAGTTAAAGCTGTCACTGACAGCCTGTGTGATGCTCATCTGCCATTTCTCTTCCCCTGGCATTCAGTTGTACAACATGGAAATCTTTTTCTTCTTTCCAGTTATCTCTTGGATTGCTTGGGATTTGTGGGTGCGGAGAGAAAAAAAAACACACCCTTGGAGCAAATTCCATCACTTTATGGAAATGGCCATTCCCTCAATCCATTCATGTAGGGATTTAAGTAACACCCTTCTCCTTCATCCCGTCATTACAATCCTTTTGTTAAGCCGTCGTTCCAGCAGCCTTTTGAATCATCAGCGTCTGTTTTTCTGCGTTTAACTCATTATTATCAAGAGAGATGCTTAAATTAGGTATCTCGGTGAAGGTAGCTAGAAAATAGCAGTTCATCACAGACAGGCAATTCAGACATTAGAATTGCAGTAGCTTCCCTCAAATGTCACAACACTTGAAAATAATGACAGAGTGTGTTTACGTTTGCATCGTCTTGTTTCTATGTTGCTTAAATGACTGCAGAAGATCTGATGTATAAGCTGCAGTCCAGCAGCCTGATTGTTACATTCAAATTGGCTGCCTTTAAAGGAATTAAAAGATTTTGGTGTTTTGGTGCACTGAACCACTTACTGCTAAGTACTAACAATGATACATACTTTTTGTACTGCAGTAAATCTCAGGTTTGCTGAGCTTATTGTTAACATAGATTATGGTATTCATTTGATTCCAACATTGAGTGAGCTAAAATGGGCGATTGTGGCTCAAAGAGTTGGCAGTTCGTCTTGTAATCGGAAGGTGGCCGGTCGTTGTGTCCTTGGGCAAGACACTTCACCCGTTGCCTTATGGTGGTGGTCAGAGGGCCCGGTGGCGCCAGTGTCTGGCAGCCTCGTCTCTGTCAGTGCGCCCCAGGGCAGCTGTGGCTACAATGTAGCTTGCCATCACCAGTGTGTGAATGTGTGTGGATGAATGTAGTGTAAAGTGCTTTGGGGTCCTTAGGGACTAGTAAAGCGCTATATAAATACAGGCCATTTACAATGAGTTACCCCTATACAGTGATCCCGGTGAATACTTGACTGTTACAGTATTCTCGTCTATGTAAATTAGACAAAAACAAAATAGATGAAAAAAATTACATATTTTGTATGATTGTTTGATTTCAAGATTACAACTTATTTTATCTGAAAGAAAAAAAACACATTTGAGAGCTAAAGTAAAAATCTTTCTTATTGTTTTATGTATATTTTTCTTTCTGTAAGTCATATTAACAGTTAATATTTAATTTATCAACTAATTAATTGACTGACCTTTATTCCGATTTGTTTTACAGTTTGTCAGATTTGTGTAGATTAGAGATAGATTTGTGTATTCCACTGTAGAAGATGTTGTTGTTTCATTTTGTGAAATAGCGCGCGAATGAAAGCAGGTATTCATATTATTGTAGTACACTGATGTTCGTTTGATATTTAATGTCATGTAATTATGACAAATGCAATTCAAGTTCATCCCTTACCCAAACTTTAACCCTTGTGACCGATTTTCAATGACTTCACACCGTAACCCTCCTCCACTCACCCATGGGTCATAAGAGTGTGGACGAGCTGTGTCTCTTCACTTTGTCTTCCTCCTACATGGCCTGCTCCTGCGTGGTGTGTATGTTTGTTTGTATATGTGTGGATGTGTGTTTCGTCTTTCTGCTTCTACTGTTCAAGCACAGTGTTGCAGCACTGTTACATTTCAGGCACCTACACCTGTCGGCTCTCACATTCACACTGTGTGCTCGGGGGTGGGACACAACTAATAAATAGCTTTGCCTGTGTGAGTTCTTATCCATCAAGATTGCGAAGATATTTTTTGCTCCGAGAACCTTGGTGATTTTAGAAGAAGATTTGAGGGAAGATTTGGAAGATGTTGAAGAGGAAAAGTTTGTAGAGCAAGAGTCCTTTTGTCTTTATTGAATAGGACAATGCAAACAGTAAAGAGGAGGGTGGGGAATAGCACACAGTGGGGCCAGGCTCAAACCCTAACGTTCGGCACATGGGTTACCTGCTCAACCAGGCAATCTATGGCAGAACTATCAATCAAGGTTTTAATAGTTTTGCAATTTTCCTTAGTTTTTATTTTTATTTAGTATTGACTTCAGATTTTCAATTCTATATCAGTTTTAATTAGTTTTTACCATTTGTTTGGTAGTTTAGTTTAGTTTTTATTTTTTTGAAATCCTTCGTTTCAGTTTAGTTTTCATTAGTTATAGTTTTAGTCTTGTTTGCAATACGAGCTACATACCAGGGGCAAGACTGTTAAAAAAAATAAACAATATTCACCAACGTTTCCTCTCGCTTGTGATGTTCCTGCGAATTGACCAACCAGCAGCCATCGGGTCGCCGTTGGAAGCACTGCATTAATGTTTTTTGTGGGGTTGTCTCAGCATGCATCACGCTGCCTGGCCTGGGGTTAGCTTCTGTTTCTGGGGATGAGGCTTGGGCGTGCTCCCTTACCTTCTCAAGGTAAGCTAGGTTAGCC
>VUQR01032263.1:0-15399 GCA_015108515.1 Hemichromis elongatus
CTGATGGACCTGACTGGGTTTTGTATTTTGTACCTGTATTATAAAGATCTTTGGCTTTCCAACAAGGTCCTTGCACTTGTCTCCTTTGAACATGGACGTGATCTCCTGGATACTAATTTTTCCATCGTAGCAATAAACGTGGTTATCCTCTCCGTGGCTCAGGAAGGCGAGCAAAAAGCAGTCAGCATCCGAGTGATCTTCCTCTGCAGCTGGTGGGACAACAAGTACCTATCAAACTTACAGCTGTCGGTTATATTTGACACAGATGTCTTTGGAGGAGAGCAAAGATTTATGGGAGAAATCAAGCTACGGAGATGATTTTTTTAAATGTACATACTGGATGTACAAGAGTCATTTGAGAGTTACACCTGATTGTGTGGGTACCTTTGGCGACTTCAACTAGCACTGCCTCCTGCTTGTAGTTATCAAAACACCTCACTTCAAAGTTTAGATCCTTCAGTCTGAACAGAAAGTGAAAATGATTTGATTAGTTTAACAGATCAGTGATCAAAAATAACTTTAATATTCAGATCCAAATTGATTGGACCTGTTGCAAAATCATTTAAATTATACTGCAATGGCATTTCTTCTGCTCACACTCTACAGCATCATCTATTACCACCACAGGAAAGACGTTCAAAGGATTCTCTTGAAAATCCACAACCTTTTCTTCAGTTTCAGGGAACAACTTGGGCCAGTGTGAAATCAGCCTCTACAGGGCCATGATCCAACTCTGTAGTGGGGGATTGTGATCAGGGTCATCACTATTCAGAAGAGAAACAATCACTGAGTTCTCTGTGAACTTAAAAATATGAGCATGACATATTGTCTTTGGCACTCGCTGGTGCACAGTGGTGGAAGATTGGAACCCCCGGGGCTATGCTTGTACAAAAGAAAAATACTCAGTTTTACCACAGAAATGATCTACAGCTCTAAATAAGGGCTGGCATTCTCTTGAGAATGAAGCTGTGGCAAATACAAGTTTTCCCTTTCTTCAGCAGATAGCTCGGAAGTTGTACCTTTTCTCCAAGCTGTCACGGTCAACATTGGTTCCAAGCCTATCTTTCAGATCCAGGCGCCAGTTGAAGTGATCCTGGTTAAAAATGAGTGCAAGACCTCGTCGTTTGTTGCCCATCTGGTACTCCTCTGCAGGATCCAAGGAGCTGATTTTGGAGTAAACAATTTGTAGTGAATGCAGGCAATATTCTGAGTGTTTGGTACCAGAATAAAGTGAGATTTTCCAGCTAATAGCTGCATAATGTGATCATAAGTGTTTACCTTCCGATGGTCGCTTCGTTCTCTCTTTGGTTCTCTGTGCATATTATCAAAAAGCACATTCGTAAATGAAAATTATAAAATGATAACGCAGTGTGATAATGCAAGCTTTACAGCTTAAATACCTCAATATACCAATGGTAATGATAACCACAATAGTGAAAAGAATGTAGTGATGGATATATACTGTCCTCACCACTTACACACACACACATACACACACACACTTAAATAATTAAGATAAATTTCACTGATAATTGATACCAAAAAACAAGATAAAAAAAACATAAGGAAAGTTTAGTTTTCATGGTAATTGTTTGTTTTTCTGTTAAGAGCTATAAGTGCTGCTAGTGCTCGGGTCCACTCACTCCTGATAGTTGTTACTAACTGGGTGAACGGGGGGAGAAAGATGGACAAAGACTGTTGAAAGAAAAGAAGCCAAGTGGGACAGCTCTATACTCCCCCCTACAGATACGTAGGGTGACGTTTTTGTGTAAATGAGGCAGAATGAGTGTATCTGACATAAAGGCAGAAAGGTATTATAATATAACAATTTAAATACTGCCTAAATAAAGTGTCTTGAGATGACTGCTACTGTCTCTATATAAACGATATACCTTCTGTTTATCTGAGTATAATACAAGGCAGCAACGCAGCAAAATCAAGCCTCAATAACCTTCATGCTGCTATATTTTGTTTATTTTCATTGAGCTGCACCTTAAAAATCCAGCACAGGTAGGGGAAAGCTGTTGGATGTGTATTCACGCAGAAAGCACTTTTATAGATTCATGCAGGCCATTTTACTCTTGACATCAAGTTACTTTGAATGATATATACTATAATTATTATCTGCATGGCAGTCAAAATCAAAAGAAATGTTAAGTTGGTGATAAATGTCACCCTTTTGGGTTTGTTTTGCAGTTTGTTTCACTTTTGCTTCAGTATGAATATTCTCTCTTCCTTATTTCGAAAGCTTGTAGTATTGAAATGCTCACCTGTCATACTGTTGAGTTTGTGCTCTTCTGTGCAGGAACACTTCCCGGGAAGGTCATAAAGAAGCAAAAGTTTTAACTTTGTAAATTGTTCAACATGAGGCACCAGATTCAAAAAGTCACTGACCTGATCAAAATTAAAACTTGTAGCAAAGGCGTGTCTGGTCACGACACGCCTTTGCTACAAGTCACGTGTCTGTTCTCAGTTTCAACGAAAATCTTAATCTGTTACCTCTACAGCAGTCTTCTGCCCTGTTAGACCTTTCTTCCGACTTACACTGAAGGAAAAAAAATATTAGCCAGATTAAATCATGAATAAAGCACCAGGTTGTAGCCACGCCCACATAAATCTCGTTGGATTGCAGCACTCTGTTATGTCCTCCTACAGGCCAGGGGAGGAGTCTCTACTGCCAGCTACAGATACCAAGTACCAGATACCAACAGATCCCAAGTCAGTGTGACCTTTGCACAGCCTGTAATGACAAACTTCAGTTGAGATTATAAAGTTTGGTACTTAGGCCTGCTCTGACAGCCAAACGTGCCCTATATCAATATCACGACCTGCGTTACAGTATATGGATATTGTACCCCGTTTCTTTTACATTGTATATCTACAATCTTTGCTTTTGCTGTTTGGCCTAAAGATCATGGGTTATAACCACATTGCCTCACCCTGTCATGTGATCTACTGAGGCCACCTGATACAGGTCCGCCCTTTTTGTGGTTGGTTAAAAAAAAAAAAAAGGAGCAGTTCGCAGCAGCTGTTCGTTTGAGCTGCAGTGCTGCAAAGTCACCACAAGGTAATGCGGTTTTCTCACATAACTATAAATATGGATATGAAAAGTGGAAAGTCAAACAGGACTAGTGTCATGCTACTTGTGTGTGAGATGGTTTAGGGTGAAAAGTTATTGACAGTCTTTTCAGCAACCAATATCTTGATAATAATCTAGGAAGTATGAGTTTCTACGAAGTCGAGGAAAAATTAAGCCTAATTTAGTTTTTAATAAAATTATAAAGATATGTTTCCAAATGTGCACAAAGGAAGAAATAATTTGTTGGAATAGCTCAAAAAGTAAACTTATCTGAATCAAGATATATATGTTTTTAGCTTACAGTGTTCTTAATGTTTTTAGTTAATAAAAAATTAATTAAATTGGTAATTTTAGCTCAATAATTTAAAATTGAATTTTCATAATCAACTCACGGAAATTCAGCTCAAATAAATTATGACTACTGTGAGCAACTATGTCCATTACCTTTATTTAAACTTTTTATTTCCTATGAATAACAATCATGCTACTTCAAATATATTTTTTCGTTATGTTATAGTTTAAACAGTCAGTCTAACGTTTACCCACATAAAGCATTTACCATCACCATGAAGAATCATCTACTCTGAAGACACAACACAGCTAGAACTGGCAGTGCCCTGGGAAGAGGATATGGAAGAAGCAATTGGGTCAAAACATGCAGCACCGAGAGCCCATTGAGAAGAGACTGAAAGGGCCCTCTGTGAACTCAGCTCATAGAGGCTGGCTGTTTTGTATTTGGTTTTGTATTACAGGAGAGAAAAACAAGATGGCCATTAAATCCACGAGTGAAGCTGGATTTTTATTAAAAGGGCTGACCTGTGGGTGGTTTCAAGTCAGGGCTTGATCAACCTCAGCTGGGTCACCTGGGTAGTATGTCTGATGCTCAAGGTCCCAAACCACCCCATGACCCCAGGAACATCACGAAGGTGAATCCCTAGAGAGAAAGCATCTAGAAAGACTACACACAAACAAGCCACATTTAACAAAGACAGATTTGAGAAATTGCAGTTTTTCACATAATATCATTCCTTGAATAAGACAAGCACATGGAAATCTATATTTTTTATGTTAATACTTTCTATTATTCTGACATAAATGTCCTCCATGGTTGTGGTCCAGGAGTGTGGTTTGACATTCTGCATGCTTACATGAAATAAAATCATGAAAAACACTCGCATCATTCACATGCTTGACAACCTCCTAGTCTGGTGACTGAACTTTCTATTTTTGTATGGTGCAAATTAAAGATCATTTGGATTGATCTTTGTCATAGAACCAAGATTGCAATCTTAATACATCTTCGCTGCACACTGTGTTCACTGTGACTGAAACTATTACAATTACACTGACCTACTACATAACCTTGAATGAGATGTCTGTCATCAAGAAAAAGTTAAAAAAAAAAAAAATTGCAGTGAGTTTTTGAAATATTCAAGGAGATACCACATATAGCAAAAGCAGCTTTTCTGGTAAGCTTGATAGTCTTGGTATGACCACCTTTAAACTTGAACACAGCGTGAACTCTTGGTCAAGCTTTACTTTTAAATCCTTTAAAAGTCTTCTTCAGGAATAGTTCTCCAAGCTTCTTGAAGGACATTTAAAGCTCTTCTTTGGATCTTGGCTGCCTTTTGTTCTAATCTCTGTCAAGACAATCCCACACTGCTTTAATAATGTTGAGGCCCGGGCTCTGGGGAGGCCAAACCATGATTGATAGTGTTCCACTGCGTGTTTTTCTATCCAGTCTATTTGGGATCATTGGCATGCTAAGAAAGGAAGCTATTGAAAATAAGACATTTTCCAGATAGTACTGCATAGTTGTTCAAAAGCTGATGATACTTTTCTGCATTTGTAATTCATTTTATCAATAATTTCTGTTTCCCTTCACTAAGAATGGCTTCTTGGCAGCCAGCCTTCCACTGACACCATTTCTGATGAGGCTTTTGCAAACAGTAGATGGATCAGCTCCTGTGTGAATTCACTGACCTTATCTGACACAGTCAGCAACATATACATATATATAAATATATACACAGACTTACTTACTTAAAATTGATGGATGACAACGTAACAGTTAAAGCACAACTATTTTTATTGCAAATTTAATAGACGTTTCTACAAGTCACATCTGCACCAGTCAGCACTTCAGACACAGTAGATATAAACAATTTCAACTTATCACACGTTCTTGTTACTGTCACAGAAAAGGGAAATGGGCTGTGATTTTTTCGCTAATGGTTCACTATTTGCTAATGATATCTTGAAAATTTGGCAATTTCAGGAAGCCTAGACGAAGCTCTAGCAGGTTACTCAGTTTGTAATAGGTTTAAAAGAAACCAGTGAACTGATCTCTGGGGGGAAAAACAAAACAGCTCCATCAATTATACTTCAATAAAGTAACCATTATTGGTTTATTACTGGAAGCTATATTTATAAATACTTAATATATTACTGATTGTGAACAAATGACATATTTTAGGCAGGGAAAGCTGAAGCGTACATTAATTTTAACAACAAAACAAATCAAAACCCATTATCCTTTTACAGCTGAGGGGTAAAAACTGTTTTTCTTGTTGAATAAAAATAGATCAATCAGACGTGTTCACACTGAACATGGTCACAGTCTTTGTTAATGTAAACTTCTGAGGAAGTTATGAAGACTTCACAGAAATATAAAACAAGCTGCTTGTTTAAAGGCAAACCACAGAATCCCTGAACATCGTGTTTCCATTCATCAGGGAGTAATCCCATTTGACGTCACTAAAAATATATATAAATAATCAATGACATAGGAAAGATATTAATTGTCCACTTTCCTTAAAAAGGAGGCAACAGACACAGATTAGTGCAAACCCAGTAGCTCTATCCCTGAGAACATCTAAGAAAGACAGTAAGTTTATTGCTAGCATCCTTCTGTTAGTGTTGAGTTTCGTTGCTGTGGTGGCGTCAAAGCTCATCCTTTACTTCATACTGGCACACGCACGACGCTCGCTGACTGTCCAGGTACGGCTTACATCCCAAGTGCATAACAGCATCGAAAAGCAAAGTGACAGCTGACTCACAAGCTGTGAAGAAAAAAAACAAAAGAACACAAGGAACAATAAGAACAGAAAAATCCGCTCTCATCGATTCAAGCTTATTTATATAGCACCAAAGTGTAACAGTTGCCTCAAAGTGCTCTAAACTGTGGGGTAAAGACGCTACAGCAAACACTTTGTGATGGTGGGGAGGAAAAAAATTCCCTTTTCCTTCTGCCTGTCATTCAACTCGTAGCAACTCTACAAAAAACAAGTAAGCCTGGAGTCTAAGAGTGAAGTGCTTTGTTAGGATATTATGATAGAATTTAGGGCCAAATATAATAACCTCTTATTATATTTATATGAAAAAAAAATTACAGGACATCCAGGTGTTTAATACATCCCTGTAGTTTAACTAATTGATTTGTGTCATCTGTTTCCATTTATAAATAAAGCTGGGTATCGTCTGCATAGCACTTATACTGTGTTTGCTAATAACACCGCCTAAGGGAAGCACACATAATGTAAACAGAATCAGTCCCAATACAGAACCTTGTAGAACTCCATGAATAACTTTTGTATTTGCAGACACAGAATCCAAATTGTACAACAGCAAAAACGATTTTTGGATCACTCGTCTTACAAAACTCTTAATTTGTTCAATTTATCAATATTAAAAGAATGATTGAACAGTGCCTTTTACACCTTTCTGCTGTAGTTATAGTATGCATATTGATCAGACTTTATGTATACTAAAATTATTGCTTCATCTCATTAGAATATTCATTACTCCTCCGCAGTATTATAGCATCTGTTTTGTTACCATCTGGAATAAAATGGTGAAAAAAGCAGGAAAAATGTAAACCTCTGTTTACATAAAGTGTCACAGCGTGACAGTGAGTCAGCATGGAGTTGTGTGCCTAAAGTGCAAAGCAGCTAAATGGAATTAATCTCTTTACTGTGATGCAGCTAATTGGCTAATCTAAATGGATGTAAGCAGTGCACTTCCCCCTGTTTAATGTGTGTTTTATCACTTGTGTAACAAGCTGTGGGTGACTCTCAGCTTTTCTGAAGTAGCCTCCCTATTTTACTAACATATCACTCATATGTGAGTGGTGTGTCAGATAAAAGCCAATCAAATCACAACACAGGCCAAGTGATTTAGAGAGCAAATATGTATGTTGTAGCAGTAAAACATTTGTATTGTGTGACATGCAAAACTACAGTATAATATGGGATGATATATATATTTTTTTTTACTTTTTGAGGTTCTATTCCTTTCTATAAACACTTCGAGTCTGTTTGCCTTTTTGAACAACCTTTTAAACTTACTCCCTAAACCACTGCTCTCTTACCTTGGACAGTTTGGGCCAATCCCAAAGTCCGCTGCACATTCCTGCAGATTTTCTCCAGACAGCCCTGGAACTCCTCGTCACACTCGTGCTTCTCCCGGCCACAGGTGTCATAGCAGCGGTCATGTTGGTTACAACATTTGGTCATGGACGGGATGCCAACATCAAACTGGATGAACACATATCAGTTACTCAGCAGCTGTTTGTAATACACACGTTTTGGATTTGACTGGAGAAGAATGAGATGCATGCTTCTATAAATGCAAGTTACAGCACCGCCGTTCTGCGCTTAGTTGCTGAATTTAATTAACTCTAATAATTAATTAAGTTGATTAAACGTGTCTCTACAGCCTTGCTCAGCATCTGCAGACCGGTCCACCAATGCTCTGTTAGTTTTAAATATGCGCTGCGGTCAGGTCAGTCCAGGAAAGTCAGAGACTTACTCTGCAGCCACCCCGGCGGCATCTTCAAACTTTGCTTTCGTTACTGTCATGTTTTAAAGCCATCTTTGTAGTTTTGCAGCATTAAGTCTCCCTTTCCTTCTGGTAAGCACTGGAGAATCTCTGAAGTAATGTTTTCTGGGAGAAACCTTTGGATTTCTGATCAACTCTCTGTCCAGGAATTTTAATTTTAATGTGAATACCATCAAAGATCTTCCTTGGATTTCAGTGTGTATTATGGGATCTTTTATATACTGGTGTTTGTGTCATATAGATTACATTTGAAACAACTGGACTTCTTCTATCTCAAGGAGTATTACATGATATTTAATAAGTGCAGATTATGGGAACAAAATGCCAATTTTAGTCACTTAACAATAAATGTACCGAACTTCAGAGTGTGCAAAAAGTGAACTGAATACTTTCTGAAGCAAATGTATCTGAAGCTAACACTGCCAATAATATTGACCTAGGCAGTTTGGCTACATTTTACACAAACTGCAGCTTGTACTAGGGACTTGTGTGTGTATTTTGGGGTGTATACTCAATGTATTTAAATATGACAAATCAAATTATATACAAAATTGTGCACTTGAGCATGCTGGATGCACATGGTAACACACTTTGAACTACCTGAATTCCAAACAGGGGGGAACCACATCCGTTGGGTGGTGGATTTTTGTACCCGGGACGAGGAACCGGCTTGTAGCCTTTGAGACAGGAGCAAAGTTGATTAGATTTCTTACTGTTCAACTGTCTGTTATCTTGAAGTCAGAGGTTACATGTTTACACAGATAGTACTGTGCAAAAGTTTTGTAACACCCCGCATTTCTTTATATTTTATTTCCAAGAACCAAGAATTTCATGTCATTTTTAAAGTAGTCTTGGGCAATAATTCTAAGCTTTTTGAAAGTCTCTGTTTTTTAATTCGCCTCGAGTCCAAGCTTTGGATCTGGCCATTTTCACCATTCATGGAAAAAGGGTCTTAGCTGAAAGAAAGAACAAAAAAAACAAAACAACTTGATGACTTAGCAAAGAACCAACAAATGAAATTGTATTGTTAGTCCCTTTGTTGCAAAAATACAACAGGCTGCTGTTTCTACTATTTTAATTGACTCTGTGAAAATGCCAAAGATAACAGTTTGACAGCCATACGATTGTATTTTTACATCCATATGTTTAATCCCAAAGAGCTATTAGCTGGAAACCTGGCATATCTCAGTATGGTGTTCAGTGAGTGCTTAAAAAAACTTGGGGAAACTTAACAAGTGTAGGGCAGAAGAAGTAGTGGCAGGCATTAAAAAAAAACCCTATCTACAGCAAATGTACAGTACCTGAAAGTCATGTCCTTTAGAAAAAGCAAAAACCTGACACAGGACCTGAGAGATGCATCTTGTCATCAGCTCATCGTCTATTGTTTGCTAAAGCCTCATCAGAAATGGTCTCAGTGGAATAGTGGCTGTCGAGAAGCCATTTTTAATTAAGGGAAACAGGAAGAAAAGGCTGAGGTATGCCAAAGTACACAAGACCTGGACTGAAAATCAGTGGCAACAAATCTGACTCCAGTTCAAGTTTGAATGTTTTGAGTGTCAATATGTACAGAGGTGGTCAGGAAAGAGGTACAACAGTAAAATGGTAAATGGCCTGTATTTGTATAGCGCTTTACTTAGTCCCTATGGACCCCAAAGCACTTTACACTACATTCAGTCATCCACCCATTCACACACGTTATGGAAAGCTACACTGTAGCCACAGCTGCCCTGGGGCGCACTGACAGAGGCGAGGCTGCCGGACACTGGTGCCACCGGGCCCTCTGACCAGCACCAGTAGGCAACGGGTGAAGTGTCTTGCCCAAGGACACAACGACAAGCCCGTCGTAGCCGGGGCTTGAACCGGCAACCTTCTGATTACAAGATGAACTGCCAACTCTTGAGCCACAAGTAAGGGTCAGTAAGGGTCTACAACCATCTGTACAACACAGTGGAAGTTCTGTGGGGATCCAATTAGCCAGTGGTGTTGGGGATCTTTTCAAAATTGATCGAAATATGCAAAAAATTGCCATCAGATTTTGATCCACCATGCAATAACACTTGGAAAGCATCTGATTGGCAATGCAGGGCCAATTTAGTAAAAGCATACCTGGGTAGGCAAACACAATGGATAAGAATCAGTCATGGATTGAACTCCCCAGATCCTGGATGTCTACGTTATTGAAGCAGAGCGGGTTCATCTTGACAGAGAACAGAAGGAAAGGCCAACATCCAAAAAGAGAGTTTTGAATTTCTTTCAAGAAGCCTGAACAACTACTCCTGAGGACGACTTAAAGAAATGATCAGAAAGCTTGCCTAAGAGAGTTCAACTGTATTAAAGAATAATGCAGGTGACACCAAACTATGTTTTGCCTTGTGTACTGCATTTCCATGTAAGTTTGCACATGTTTCAATTCATTGCTGCATTCATTTCTTATTCTTTTCCTAACAAAGTATGAAGACATGAGGGTTGCTTAAGACTTCTACACAGGACTGTGGATGGTCGAGTAAATATACATTTCCTGCACCAACTATTAAATTAACGTAAATCTTTTTGGAGGTGATCTAAGAGAAAGTTGGGGCATAAATAATTAATGTACAAGCCTGACTAATAACAGGGACATTCATAGTTTACCCACAATCTGGATGTCAAGGGTCAATACTTTAACAAACCCACTCTTAACTTGGAGAAAAAGCATGAAAGCTGGAGTAAGAACCTAGCTTACCATCACTACATCTGTAATGACACAGGCCGTCATCTCCACCAAACAAGTCCAGTGCTGCATTCAAGTACGTGTCAATCTTGTGGATCCCGTTACGAATGGTTTTTAGAGTCATCCTCCAGTCTGGAGTCTCTGGCTCGTGGTTGCTAGCAGACACTCGTGAAAGAAATCCGCAACAGCAGAAACCCAACAGAAAGACACAGATGTAGCTGTGGTACTTCATGGTCTACTTATCGTCAGGGCCAAAAAGCAGCGCTTCCTTGCACATTGGTTTTGATTTATTCCTAAATACGTTGTCCTGATAGCATTTTAACTGTCACACTAGCTTGTTTCCATTCCAAAAACACAGAGGTGGCATGAGCGGTGATGTCGTTTCCGGGTTTGGTGGTGTCACGTGACCGCTGGTAAACAAATTAGAGCAACCTAGAGAAAAAGTGCGCTCTGTTTGTATCGCATCTCACGTACTTCAGCCCAGGACCAACGTTCAAATTTATGTAATTTAAATTTTATAAATTAGTATTTTTAATGATGTTTCATAACTTACCTTCGACTTACATCACCCACGGGTCACAGCATCTCCAAGACTGGAGTACAAACTACTGGTGGAAAGTTGTCATTTCTCTTTAGAAGACCTTCGGCTTAATATAATTAATTTAAGAAATCATTTACATAATTATATGTTATACAAGAGCTCAGCATTTTCTTTATATTAATTTGTCCACATTGGACACCTTAATACAGATATGCAGTCAGACAATCACATAGCTGCAACTTATTGATTAGGTATGTAGACATTAGCATCAGAATGAGTTGGGTGATTTTGGGTGGCTTTGAATGTGTCATGATTGTTGGTGTTAGGCTAGTCTTGAGTAGTTCAGAAACTGCTGATCTACCGAGATTTTCTCACACAACCATCTCCAGGGTTTACAAAGGTACACAAAAGAGAAAAAGTCCAGTGATCGACAGTTCTTCGAGACAATGGACAGACTGCTTCAGACTGAAACATAAAAGCAGGAAACTGAGGCAACAATTTTCACTGGCTCACCAAAATTAGAAAAAACCTTGCCCGGTCAGGTAAATGCAAATATCTGTGGCAGCATTTGGATGGTAGGGTCAAGAATTTAGTTTAAACAACACAAAAGCATATACTATGACTAGATTTTCTAGGGCCTCCCTTAGTCCCAGCTAAACACCACAGCCTACCTGATTATTGTTGCTGACTGTGTGTAAATATGGGGTCCGCTGTTCCAGTCAAAAGCCTGACTGGTTCAGCTTATGGTCAGTTGCAAAATGAATATGAAAAAAAAAAGGCATTAATCACTACTGAAATCCTGATTTTCACACACTGTATTAGGTATTGTGAAAAATATGTAAAGGGGAAAATAGATCCATTAAAACATATCACGTGATATATGTCAGCAAGTTTTTGTGAAATTCAAACCAATTTACTCTTTAACATAATTCAAAGACAATTTCATTGAGGATATGTTAATAATTTGATTTTATTTAAATGATCAGGCGAGCACTGAAGAAAAATCCCTTTCCTTCTATAGTTACTTAAATAACTGCATAAACTTTAAACATTCAAAAATAAAAATGTACAACCAGTTATGAGTAACAGTTTCACTGTCCGTTCATCTTTAGTTCCAACCAAAGTCACATTTTAGACTGGACAATATAAAATGTTCTCTAGTAGCAAAGTCAGTGATAACTCTTCATGATCCAGTGATCTTCATCCACAGGAGGTGAGTAAGGAGCCAAGACAAGCATTCGCTCTCTTTTTTTTCTTAAATGTGATTCTTGAAGAAACTGATGTATGTGGGGAGACAACACCTCCAGGTAAAATTATTTTGTCTCCCATTTCATGTTTATGACAAGCAGATGATGCCAGAAGCAGCTTGTTGGTCTTACAACACTAATTTGCTTGTGCAGAATGCCTCTCAGGTTGTCACTACTCAAAGCGCACATGCCTTTTACAATCAAGTGTCCTTTTCTTTCCGATTTTAAGGAAAACACACTTAAAATAAGAGTTCCGTCTTTTTGTTTGTTTGTTTTTTTTAAAGAAAAACATCTGAGATTTTCTATTTTGTGTGAAGATTGGTCGATTACAACATAAGAAGGCGATTCCAGGGGACAGAGTGGAATGGGGAAGAAGAAAAGTTGGGAGGGGGATGAGAATACGAGGGAAGACAAAAAAAAAAAAGCACAACAATAGAGCTAAATTATGTCTTTAAGTGTCCTAGTTTGAAGACTCTTCATTAAAAAAAAAACAAAAAATGAACATACATTTCTATTCATATAGATTTACATGACCTAAAAGCATCCATTTCATCCACCTCTGAAGAGGTTATTTAGTCTGTCCAGCTCCCTGCAGTTATCCATGGTCATGAGTTCTGCCTTCTTGCGCATTCGCTCGTCCCGGTATACCTTAGCGGCATAAAGCAGGTCTGTTTCTGGATGAAACGGGGGAAGAAACTGTCACATTTTTTCAAAAGCACACACTATTCTGAGGGTGAATTGATAACTTTGGTTACTTACTCGTCTGTCTCTCCTTCCAACAATTATTTCTGACATTTGATACGTAGTCCTCCTCTACATTTTTTTCAATTTGCTGCAGTGCCGAGCCCTTAAACTCTGACTTGAAATCTCTGTTGACGTAGTAGTCAACACGCAGGTTTTCTGTTTGCCTCTTTACAGTCTGACCCGTTGACCTGGAGGAGATGGGAGGCACAAGCTCAGGTAAAAAATCCTTAACAACGGCAGTAATTTCCACATATGGTGACACATTTTGTTTCAAACTCTAAGAAGACAATACTGTGCATGCAATTTCCAAATGACACAGTGGAACTAAATTTTCAAGAAAGCCTACAAAATAGGGGTGGGTTTTGATGATCGACCTATCGATTAAAATCGATTCTAGCTTGGATAACGTGATATCGATTCATTAAAATCCTGAATCGATTTTTAAATATAAATTTATTTTGCCTGAAACGCCAGCATCTCAGGTTAAACCTAACAAAATGTTAACAACCATCAAACGGCTGAAACAGTAAATGAGAGCAGGTACACGGATTCTGCACAACAATGTTAACACAAAGCGCGGACTCCACGGATCAGAATCGGGGAGATCGGCTTTCTCACCCGACGGCACGGACACGGTCGGGGCTGAGAGCCGACAGCTCGCGCGTTCTGATCCGTCGGCAGGTCCGTGATTTGTGTTAACGTCCTTTTTGCCATAGATTCCGAAGCTGTAGGTCTGATCTCTCTCCAAACAATATTGACTGAACCAGCAGCAAAAGAAGATCCAAACTACGCTTCACATAAACATCGTCATGAATTCCCTCTTATACTTTTGCTGTTTCGCTTCCATCACAATAAAAATCACACTTCAGGCACAGCGCCCTCTCTCTCTCTCTCTGTGTACTTCAAGAACAGTTTCCAATCTAAAAACCTCTGTTTTCTGCATTATTCGTTTGCTTATTACGCACAAGTCTACCGTTGTTTACGGCGCTGTCGTCCACGTTTTTTTTCCCCGTTTACTTACTTCTAAAAAGAAAGCCTCATTTCTGTTGTTCAATAGGCGACTGAACAAATGTACACTTTTTAAAATTATGCAAAATTGCAAAACACTTATCTGTGTCTCTAATAGAATCTCTTTAACTTTGCTCTGCTTCACTTCAGCAGCATCAGGTAATGTTCATATGTTGACAAAAAGATTTTCTTTCGTTTTTAATCTACTGCAGAATATTTTTAAGGTTATCTGCTATAAATTCCAGGCCAGGAAATTCGCTTTCATGTTTTTCTGTGTTTTATCCTCAGTTACTTTGACACAATGGCATCTGCTGTGATGCTCACACCTCTGATAAAGTCTAAGAAGTGTCACATTTCTTTTTATGGAAATGTACTGATACGTGATCAGAATTATAATATTTCTGACTGTCCGAGGCTAAATTTGAAATCAGTGACGATACCCAGCCCTACTACAAAAAAAGATGAGCACATAGTACATGTCTTACAAAACTACTTTTTATGCTAAATGTGCCAAGTAATGCAAGAAATGACACTATATCGGGTATAAAGGTGTCAGTAATGACAGAGTGTATGCACGTACGGTCTAGAATAGAGACTGTAGGGTGGAGGAGACACCATCATCTGGCTCAGCAATGACACCAAAATCAGGACCACGATGGGCATCAGCTGGATAAACATTGAAAAACCACCCTAGACGCAAACAGAGTATGTTGAAATTAATACAAAGAGCTTATACAGCCGTCAAGTATCAACAAAAATTATGATAACAGAAAAGCGTGCAAATAGAAATCTAAAAATTTAAGACAGAAATTGTGATCAGTCTACGTACATCTCCTCGTTCTTCTGTTCTCTCTTGCCTGTAATCCGTTTGATGGCTGTAGCTCGTTCTGCCGTTGGTGAAAGTGTGTGCACTGGCTGCAGAATATTAAAATATTACAGCTGAGGTCAGACACAGGTGTAAGACATATGCCACCAGGCATCCTAACAACAACCTCAGCCTCATTTTCAATATTTTACAAACTTGATGTACAGTTTATTCACATTTGTCACCTCCCCCTTACCAGAAACTCATATCAATTAAAATATTTTATTTAAAAAAAATAATATAAAATAATAATAAAATAATAAAATAAAATAATAATTTAAAATAATATATATATATATATGTATATATATATATGTATATATGTATATATATAATGGCATGCAGACTATAAATAGTATATTATTA
>VUQR01032264.1:0-11733 GCA_015108515.1 Hemichromis elongatus
TACAGTAGTCCTTTATTGATATCTGTGCTAATATATGCTAAACTATCAGTTTACACACTGATAACATGGATGTGGTATGCTAGCAGTGAATGCCGTCGGGGTTTACTGATAGCAAACTGTGGTATGGAGACGACTGTTTATAATATTTCTAGTGATACTCATAAAGTCCTGATTTAATTCGATTTATAAAGAATGAATGGCTTTGGCTGGACCCGCCCCTTTGACCTAGGTCAGAGCATCACCAGGCTCCTGATTGGTTGTCGTGGCGCGATTTGCCGCTCGAGTTGAGATTTTTCCAACTCGAGCGGTAGAGGCGATTCGCATAAATGCACAAAAATGCACCACACAAACTGCCGCGCGGATTTTCCATCGCATAAATCACGCGAAATGACCGCACGAACCGTGGTTTTGCGACGCAAATTAGCTTTTTAAAATTCTCGCACATTTCCATTGACTTTACGTGTAAACCTGCCGCTTTTGCCGCTGGTACCGCGTTTGGTGTGAATGCACCGTAACAGCTGAAGTTCAACTCGGTCAGGCTTTTTATTAGCTGGCTGGACAAAAACTAAAACCCCAGTCAGGGATGAGGGGTATTGAAATGGTGGTTAGCAATTTTCTCTGTTAAGCTGGGCTCTCCGCTTCAGGTTCTGTGTACAGACATGGTGCAAGGGCCGTTTACGGGTCACATGACTCTTCTTTAGCACAAAAAGACCTAACCCTACTTCTATCCTAGATATTATCATATATGTGGTGATAAAATGATGAATAAAAATCTATCAAGAGCAGATAATCTATACTGATTTCAAAACATGCTAAAAGAACCAGTGAAAACATGGCACTTCCAGCTGATTTCAAACTGAAGGTAACCATGCATTTGTTCTAAGGACCAGCAGGGGGCAACTCTGGTATCACAAAAAACCAGTTTGCTCTCTTTTATTGTAAATTAAAGTTTGGGGTTTTTTTTCTTTACAGTCTGCTAAACAGCTGTGACAAGTCTGTGGCTGCGGAGGTGAAGGCAGCACTGGAGTCCATCAGGTCGGAGCTCAGCAGCATCAGCAACAACAAAGGCGTGGAAATCCTGCTGGAGAATCTGAACAAGTAGACCTTTTTGTTCCAAACAAACTGCTGATATTTAAGCCAACGCTGCCTCTGTGGCACCAACACCTACGTTACTGGGAACAATTGAAGCAGCAAATGGGAACATTCAGGAAGTGGATACAACCTGACACACTGCTGTATAAAAACAGTGATGGGTATTTGTTTGGAATCGGGGAAATGAGAAAAATGGTTTGGAAAAATGGTCAGCGCTGCAAGAAAACAAATTACAAACATGGAAGAACAGCTGGCAGTT
Organism: Hemichromis elongatus; assembly: GCA_015108515.1. Taxonomy (NCBI): domain Eukaryota; kingdom Metazoa; phylum Chordata; class Actinopteri; order Cichliformes; family Cichlidae; genus Hemichromis; species Hemichromis elongatus. Next base: position 1,352 of record VUQR01032264.1, read on the forward strand.
CAAAAGTCAATGAACAGCTCACACACATTCTCAGATAATCAGTTTGTCCATTACTGCCTTTGAAACTCAGCACTACATCATTTGCATTAAAGCATAAACTAAACAAATCTAATTGAAGTGATGGGTTTCATGGACAGTGCTAAAACGTTTAGATACAAAGCTGATTAGTGAATGGGAAATGCCCTCTGTCTGTGATTGGTCACACCAGAGGTTGCTTCTGTGCAACATCGATGAGCTTAGCATGACTGAATGAATCATGACGAGATGTCTCTATTACTTAATTATCAGAGAGAATCCTGCTTATTTCATGCCTCGGGTCTTTCCAGTTGACTTCAGTTTAAAATCTGGGTTCAGTCCAACACTCTAGAGGTCATTGAAAAGCACAGAAAAGGTTGGACAAGGAAAACGCTGTGCATAACATGACAGAGCCTAATGTTTTTTGGTAATTTGTGTGAACTAGGATTCATCTGGTCAGCCTTCAGCTTTGTTTTGTAAGATTTTATGTTGTAAGCGATCAGCTACAAAGTTAATGTGTCTGCAAAATAAAGACTATTGTGAGAATTATCATAATATGAATTATGATTTTGTGTGTGTCAGATTTATGAGTCTGAGCATACAAGGAATGAACAAGCATCGTCAAAGTAAACTTTAAAATGTGGGTTTATTTCAGTGAGCTGAAGGACCTGTCCCATTTCGGCCATAGATGATGTTCTAGTGGTGGATGCTCATGGTAAATGGACTGGCAATATCCGTAAGACAAATAAAGCCACTCCTGTAGAGCTCGAGAATAAAAATACGGAGTGGGAAATGAACATAACAGGTCCTCTTTGGCCATGTCATGCATGTAATTTGGCTACATCACTTTTTTTTTTTTAATGTTGCTTTGCAGTTAGAGAACCTGGTTCAATTCTTCTTTTCACCATTTGAAGTAAGAAAACTAATTGTCAGCTCCAGATATACAGTTTATATTTTTAGGATAGCAATTTTTGTACACAAACTGTTGAAGACAAGATAATGTTTCATTCTTACAGAGACTCATGGGGAAGATAAACAGGTCTCTCAGGCACTGTCCAGATGCCGGATGTTTCAAGGTTATCTGGTCCCAAGTTGTGGATGTAGGCTTTAACAGCTTCACCACAGACAGGTTTGGAATAAATACACAAACACCATTAATTCACAGGATGTTTATTTGACTTTGAGAATGAGAGTCGCAAAAACAAAAAAAACACCTTGTGCAACAATAATAAGCAAAAGTGGTACTACATACAAATTTGGCCACAGCCCCCTTCAATGTTATCTCCTTTTGGACCACTAAACTGCTTCCAGTGGTGCTTTTAATTTGGGTCATCCTCTAGCAGTCCTGTCCTGATCATTTCAAATCCCTTCTGTGTAAAATTAACTGTTGACTTTCACGCCAAGGATCATTGCTGGTGAGAGTTGAGACCTGGGATACTTAAGGTCAGAATTGTGACCAGAAGCATTTGTAGGAGTGTTCATAAACGAAGGCAGATATGCCACAGAAGATATTTAAACCTTGGTTAAAAATAAGACTGGGGGCTTGTCCAGGATCAACACTTCTCGCCTACAACCTGGCAGTTTCACTGAAGTTTCTCTTGTCACATTAATTTCCACTTCCACCAGGGCTGGCATCTGAACAGTCAAATAGTTTTGAAAATATGGTTTCTAAGTGTGTCCTTACTGTATGTTTAAAGTTGTTCTGAACATTGTGAGAACAAGTTGTAAAATTAACTGAGTAATCAGAGGTAGAATGACAAGTACTATTCCTGGCTTCTATTTACTTTTACAACCCCTAAGTAATATTAGAAAAGTGTTATTGGTGGAGGAAGTTTCCAGCAGCCTCTCACCATCTGGCTGTTTATCCAGATAGTGCCTGGAAATGTCAGGTACTGTCTGCAGTATGTGATCAGTAACCTGATGTCACAAACACGTATCAGGATCTTAAGTCTAATGATGTGTCCTGTGTTTCGAAGCTTCGAAGTGTGTGTCGGGTTATCTTGGGGGAGTGTTTTTTAAGCGCGTATCGAGGCTCGCTTTGATTACGTATGCAGTGACGTTCGAGGCCTCGTGAGCAGACCGTACCACGTGAATGATTCCTGAACTGGTTTGCACCAGATTTGAAATAAAATGGGCAGCAAAACACAGCTGATTCTCCCATCACACTGTGTTGTGGAATAGGATTACGTACGTACTACATAGTTACTTGAGTATTTCTTGTTCAATGGAACCAGCAAGGAAGAGAAGATTTTCCCCTGTCTGGCAACATTTTGATCTCATCTGCCCTAATAAGGTATGCACACAGTAATAAATATCACAAATGATAAGTACCATAATATAAATAAACAACATCACAGATCCTATAATCTGATTTCTGTCTTTTGGTTTATTAAAAAGTGAAGCGCCACACACTAGTTTATTTCAATATCCAGATGTACATAAGCACGATTACACAGTTACAATCATACCAAAACTCTGTCCCGATAGTTTCCACTTTCTCTTTTGTATCAGACATACTGAGACAATATTCGGGATAAATAACCATAAAAACACTTTATTTATTCAGTTTAGAGGTTTACACATCACATCATTATGATCACACGAGCCTGTTTCACATGAATCGTCCACTTGATGGCGCAGTAGAGCAAATGAATCATCACAATGCTTCGAACCATGAGTCGACCATTTGGATGGAAAGCTTCAGTTCATCACTACTTAATTCTTCTCATAAAACTTCAATTCACCAAAACCATCACTTTTGGTGAATGGTGTCATCACAGAACTCTGAGAACTTCTTTGCTGCCCTCCTAGCGAAGCCCACCTTCCCACGAGCCTTGGTAACAGCGGTGTACTCATGGGCCTTGAGCTTGGCGTAATAATCGGAGAACTTGTTGTAGAGGACAGAGATGGGCATGCCGTTTAGAATGATGCCGAAGGAGATGCAGGCAAAGGCAAAGATACGTCCAAGGTTGGTCTCTGGGTACATGTCGCCGTAGCCCACTGTGGAAATACTTACCTGAGGGGTGACAGAGACGATAACTATAGACACGGAGCTTAAATGAATTTAAGGATTTATTTATTATTTATAGGATTTATCGAAACATTTCTTTCTTTTTTCCCCATACAAAAGCTAACTTGTATACTTTATGTTGTGCAACTCTGATCTCGTGTGAGAGCCAAAAGGATTCATACTCCCTCCAACATCTCCAAAGGTGGACTCTTTCACCCTTTAAAAGTATAAGATCTTTATTTTGTGTATGTTGATATGAGATGGCTCTGAGTTAAAAGTCATAAATAGGGGTTTGGTGGCAGGGATGGGGAAGGTTTCATGTCCAGTAACACAAATTAACAGATGCCAAGAGTTAACTGAACATTTACTGGTACACCTTGCTTGCCTTAATTAGCAAAGATTCAACAAGTAGCTGAAAACATTCCTCAAACAATTTAGTCCATATTAACATGATAGCATCATATTTGTTGGACTCACATCTCTATTGCAACTCTCCTGTTCCACCACTTATTTGCATTAATGAGTAGTTAAACAAGTGTACTTAACAAAATCGTTGGTGTGTATTTGTGTGTCGACTCACAGCGGCCCACCACCATGCATGTGGCATGGAGGTGAAGTTGGTGTTGTAGCTATCGTGCTCCACTGTATACACCATGGCTGAGAACATGAAGATCCCCATGCCAATAAAGAGCAGCAAACATCCCACCTGGAGAGATATTTTAGAGTAATTTCAGCATTTGGTTAAATACTTTCCTTATATTTCTCTCAACCTGCAGATAAACTCTGACCTGCTGGTAGCACTGTCTCAGCGTGAAGCCAAAAGCTCTGAGGCCCGTCGAGTGACGAGCCAACTTCAAGATCCTGAAGATTCTCATCAGACGCATGATCCTCAGAACCTGCCCAACCTACCGAGAGGCAAAAAAACTACTAAACAGGGATAAGACCACCATATTTAAAGTTTAACAACAATTCTCCTGTCGTTTCTTTACCTTCCCGACTCGCGCTACTGTCTCTATGTCTCCAGAGTGCACATGGATGTCTTTGTCTTCAAAGCACTCCAAGATCATCTGCAAGTAGTGTGGCAGGATAGCAATCAGATCAACTGTGTTCAGCACGCTGCGTCCAAAACACTTCAGGTCAGGGGTGGAGATCAGGCGCAGCAGGTACTCCAGGGTGAAAAAGGTGATGCATAACGACTCGACGTACTCGCCGTAGAACCTGCCGCTGGGCTCACCTGATGGCGTCTACAACAGAGAATATAAAGATACAGCTTCTGTTCTGAAACGATAAAGGATCAGTCGTGGTTTTAGTGTTATACACACCTTGTACTGCATCTCCTCCACGGTGTTGAGGGTCATGGCGACCAGCGACGCCAGCACAAACATGGAGGAGGCGACTGCCACAAGCTTGGCTGTGATCGAGGAGAACGGCATCTCCATTAGGTTCCAGATTTTCCTCCGGGTCTGCCCGAAGGCCATGCCGTTAAATAACACCTCATTCTCCTCGGTTTCTACCTGCAGGATGGAAATGCGCCAGCAACAGGATACAAACAGCATTTTTTATTATTTTTTATGGGTGTCAAACTTGATGCTCACTGGAAACAACCAAAAAATAAGGTGTTAAGGAGGAGGACAAAACCACTAGACAAATGAAATGTCAAGACAAATCACAAAGCTGAAACACGCTTGAATTGAAGTAAAAAAAAAACTGGCACAGCAAATTGTAATGGAAACATCTGTATAAATCTGTGCCAAGGAAAAGCTTATTCTCTTCTCCCCATCTGTCAAGACAGCCGAGCAGAGCGGTGATTTATAATGTAGGTCAAACAGACTCAGAGTCAGCCAGCAGATTACTGCCAAATCAGAGTTAAAAAAAATAACTGTTGAACCAATGAGGCAGCAGTAGGTGATGAACCCGTGACATTTTATTTTGCAGCACTGTTAAACATATGGAGTCAAACCGGTGGTAAAATAAATAAAGTCACTGATTACAAACCGCCTCCTGTGTCCTGTGGATTATCTGCTTCTTACAGAGAAGGGTCTAACTTCTCTAGTCTGTGAAGACTGCAAATAAAAATCCGTGGCTACGTATATGTGTGTGTTAAATTTGAAGGGTCACAAACATGAGGGATCCTGACATGAGATCTTGACCTTATTTTTCAAACCTTTTATAAAACACAGTATATAAAAGATCATTTTCCTATTTGGTCCTCTAACATTTAGCATCCATTTAAAAAAAAAAGAAAAGAAAAAAAAAAGCCTAACCCACCTGTAGTTCAAAATATTTATTTATGAGGGGCAGCCAATCAGAAGAAAGCTGGCTTAAAGGAAGGACACAGGGAACTATGAAGGTTGTTTCAGACACTATGGTGTGGGATATAATGAATATTTTGAACTGTGAATCATGCAAAGGCTATTAAAGTCTATTTAACTGAAGTGAACTTGAGCACAATAATGTAAATGTTTATTTATTACACAGAATTTAATTAAAAATGCACAAAAAGTGTGACATAACTCACCAGAGCACCCATCTCTGTAATCAGCTGCTTCTGTATTTTCAGCTGCTCGTTCTGCTCATCCTGTCTCTCTTCAAAGGAGATGCGGCAGCAGCGCTGGGTGTTTTTGATTCTGACGCCCCAGTAGTTTATCTCCTCCAGGAAGTTTCGGGGACACAGCTCGTCTTTAATCCACAACACTCCAGTTCTGACAGAGACAGAAAATCAGCATCCATGATCATTGTAAGACATCACGAAGGATGAAAGTGTCCCTGGGTTGAGTTATGATTCATGCCTATTTCACAATATTTCACCTCACGTGTTTTATGTCACCTGTAGAAATTAAAGATGTTGTGGAAAATTGTTGGGTCACGGTCAAAGAAGAACTCGTTGCGCTGGACGACGTAGTCATCACAGAGGTCCAGCTTCCTGCTGTGGTCTGTGTATGTGGCCAAGCGACCGATCCGAGTCTTTGGATACCTGGCGGCTAACCTGTAAGGCAGGTGATAAACCTGAGAACGAAAAAGAGAATTAATCTCTTCTCTTTAGCAGGTACATTTCATAATGTACAAGAAGGTTGAAAAAACAAAGAAAATATGTTCATTACAATTACAAAATGCTAATATTACAAAAAGACATGCAAAGTACAAAACCAGTTTTAAAAAATCTAGATCGTATTCATTGTTCACAACTAGTGCAATTGTAAAACTTATAGTGGCTTTGTTTGGTGGCCTGTAGGTGGCAAATGTTCCTCTAGTGAACACTTCAAGGGAGCACATCTCCACAGACTCTCATATGAAAAATGTACAATGTTACTGTGTTATAAAGCACATTTATCTTTTGGTACAAAAGACCATTTTTCTCTTCATAGCAATTCTGTGAATGTTAGTTTTTTTCTGTAATTCATCCATCCGAATAGTAGAGATACAGAGCCAGCTGCTACACCTCATCTTTACTAAACTGGACTTGCACTGTTGAGATCATCTAAGCAAGCTACGCCTTTGTTCTAGTCAATAAAAATCTATTATTTTATTTATCCGATGCTCTCTGTCTTCTGTAATCTACTGATAACACAGCACTCCACTGGTGGCCTTAGTACTAAGAAGGAGACTTCAAAATGCGGATTTGAAAACTAGTGGATAATGTCACGGTGGGTACATCCATCTTTTATCTACAGTCTTTGGTTTTAACACTCACTGATGACTATGAGCTTTGGGTAGTCACTGGAAAAAGTCAGAGTAAACTAAGAGTTCTCCTGAATCTGGAATTTTCTATGGGATTGGATCAGAACCACTGATTCCACAGGGTCAGCATTAGCAACTGAGCAAGATGGCTGTGACAATGACGTAGCTCACGGCCTGATAATGATGTACAAGTACCTCCTCTGCTGTTTGTTAATAAGTGTCGGGTTCAGTCTTTCTAACAGTAAAATAAAAATATTAGCAGTTATGTAAAAGTTAAGTGGAGTTACCGTTCCTCCAACGTTGATGTTGAGAACAAAGTGTTTGGTTGGAGAATTCAGCAAGCGGGAGGGAGACACTGGCAATCGATCCTCCACCTCCTCGTTTTCATACTCGGCATATATATCGTAAATGTCTCTGCCAAGGTCCTTAAAAACGTAACAAAACACAAAAGGAACAGAAAAAGTGAAAAATAATAGCTTAGATTTGATCATAGTAAAATATGAGTGATATCTCATCAACCATATTTGGAACTCATCAAAGTTCCAATTCTGGTTCTTTTTGCTCTGCTACACACCGAGCCTGGTGTATAGCAATATCTTTTATGTAACTTTTACTTTATTGGTTTCCGTGACAGATGAATTTTGAAACTTATGAAATAAATAAGTGGCATTATGGATCTCGAGGCATCATTACTGCCTCACACTATAGCAAGAAGGATCCCAGTTCAGCCAATCATCTACAGTCTTCTGTGTGGAATTTGGATGCTTTGAGTACTTCAGCAAACTTCACTTGCAGATTCCAAACTGGCCGTAGATTTGAGGAAAACACAGTGCTTAAGGCAGATGGAATACCAAGTCTATTTCCACTTCCTGTTTGGCACCCTTGCCAAAGATTTCACTGAAGAGCTCCACATCTGCATATTTGTTTATGTGGATGTACATCAAAAAATACTCTTGAATGGAAAAAAAAAATCACCTCAGTCTTTCTCAATCACAAAAATCTTTTAGTTTTACTTTAATGTTGCTGTTGATTTGTTGTTTATAGTAGACTGTACTATTTTTATTTGTAATCCTGCTGCTGTGAGACGACAATTTCCCCTCTGGGATCAATAAGGTACCCATCTACCTCTCCATACCTATCCATCCTACCTTATCTTATATTTGAGAGTCTTAGTTTGAGCACTAGACTGTGGTTCAATGGTGAAAAAACACAGTAGCTTTAAAAAACCTTATAAATAAATTAAAATGTCTTTAATAAAGTACTCTGATTGATTTGTACTGAGGTTTGTTAGAAGCTGTCCCAGCCTCACTGAACTTGTCGAATCTGCACCAAAATTAACTAACTGTGCAGCTCACATCTATTTTTTAAATAGCTCCATCATATCAAATCAAGTAAATCCCAAATGGACCGAGTGACTGACCTGCATGGAGTTCCATGGCTTAATGAAGGCGCTGATCAAGTCCAGGTGTTCGACCGTCTCTTTGACCTCTTCATTCCGGCTGCCGGGCTTGTAGCTGGAGAATAAACTCCTGCTTCGAGCTCTGAGGTGGTTAAACATGATCGCTGCTTTGAGTGTTAAGTGTAAAGTGCACAGAGACACGTTGCACTCACAGACACATTCAGTAATAAAGAAATCATAGTGCTCAGACACATGAAGCTGACAGAGCGATATCACACGCAGAGTGACGGGGGAACTGATTCTCCTCGCCTAATGCTACTGACTGAGATGATCCGGGTGCTTAAAGTTTTAAATACTATTATCCTCTTCTGTCCATCTCCTGATCTCTCACGCTCTCCCTCTCCTCCTACTTTGACATAGCTTTACAAATCTGGTAAATTGGGGGTCATAAATGCGATCATTTTAATACTTTTCTAAGATGTCGGTCCAGTCTACTACTTTGTACAAGACAGTGTTTGTTAACAACTGCTAGTTTTGTTCAATACCCAAAGAAAACTCTTAATTTTCAACAGCATCTGAAACCTAATCATACTGAGCAGCTATAAAATGCAGTTCTGAAATTATTGGCTACAGATAATAAAACAAAAAAATTGAGTAGCAATTTCTGACTGTAGGGGTTAAAATCTCTGTACCCTACAGCATACATGTGGATCTAAAGTCCTCACATATCAATACAAGCCATTGCCAGAAGGTTTGCTCTCTCCCGGCATAGCCTCATAAGCTCTTCTAGGTAACAGCCAGTTACTGTAGGAGAGCTGGACAGGTCTGTAGTATAGGGGTGGGCAACTCCAGGCCTGGAGGGCTGGTGTCCTGCAGGTTTTAGATCTCACCCTGGCTCAGCACACCAGAATCACATGATTAGTTCATCACCAGGCCTCTGGAGAACTTCAAGACAAGTTGAGGAGCCATTTATCCATTTAAATCAGCTGTGTTGGATCAAGGACACATCTAAAACCTGCAGGACACCGACCCTCCAGGCCTGAAGTTGCCCCCCCCCGAAGGTACTTAACCCATCAGCAGGAGCGGTATCTGCTCGTTTGTGCAAGTAGCAGAGCTGCAAAATGACCTCCAGCAGGCCACCGGTGTGAATGTCTGACCAAGCAATCAGAAGATGACTTCCAGAGGTTGTCCTGTCACCCTGAGCCACCTCTGGATGAGCAGATGGATTTTTCATGGTAAAATAATATTACCTTTTTTTTTTTCTAAAAACAAAACAAAAATGGAAATCAAGGCATCTTCTGTTTTGGTTTTAGGACACAAAGCTTGGTTATTTCAGCTAATACGATCTTGGGAAATTTCACATGAATTCAATGCTAAATCTCAAAGATTTCATCCCTGTTGTTCAGAGTGCTCCTTAAATGCACCACAACAAACCTCTGCTTTCAAATATCTGAGATGTAACCTTCCTTCACATCTTAAATCTTTGCCTTAATCCAAGTATGTGTTTGATGCATTTGTTGCAATTATACCCCCAGTAGTTAGGTGGAGATTATTCCTTCCTGCAGTTAAACAGGGATAATAAATAGATTGAGGCAAACTCTACTTCTCGACCCACTTCCCTTTACATGCACGCATCCTCATGTTTGCCCCTGATCTGACCGAGGGAAGATTAAACTGTGCTGGATGCAGAGGAGGAGAGTTTAAGTCATTACATACAGCAGAGTCAGTCCTGCTTGTGGTTATTGTTTCAAGTTATTTGCTGATAAAAAAAAAAAAAAATCTAAATATAAAAGAAAAGAAAGTTTTAGGGACATGCTGGTAGTTCAGGAGCTCCCTAATAATTATCTAGAAAATTTGAGCATGCTCATTTATCTGATCCACCTGTAATGCAAGGTTATATAAAGGCTAGTTTTATTGCAATGGTTGAGATAACCGACTGACACGCAGAAGAAGTCGTTCTTTATGGAGCCTAGAGGGGTGGGCAACTCCAGGCCTCGAGGGCCGGTGTCCTGCAGGTTTTAGATGTGTCTTGATCCAACACAGCTGATTTAATGTCTAAATTACCTCCTCAACGTGTCTGGTGGTTCTCCAGAGGCCTGCTAATGAACTAATCATTTGATTCAGTTGTGTTGACCCAGAGTGAGATCATGGTGTGAATGATGAGACCAGAGACTGCAAATTTTGGTTTGAAAACCAATAATATATATTGAATGAATGGGGGGGAGGGGAAAGGGAACAAACTAATAAATACAAAACATAACATAAACAAATGTACCACAA
>VUQR01032267.1:0-23151 GCA_015108515.1 Hemichromis elongatus
CCTTGCCATGCTGTAAAATGAAGCTGGTTCCACTCAGACACTTTCCAGATTGTAGAATTTGTTGTGGTGGCTCATGAACAAGTAATAATGAAGAAAACAATAAAGGCAACATTAAAGTTGTACAAATATCAGATATAACATTCACATCTGCTTTGGGCCTACAGTATAAGGATGTTTTTGTCAAAGGTTTTTCTGTTTCCTTTATTGTTTTCTTCATTATTACTTGTTCATGAGCCACCACAACAAATTCTACAATCTGGAAAGTGTCTGAGTGGAACCAGCTTCATTTTACAGCATGGCAAGGAGCCCAAACACATTATAAATTGTCACGACCATTGATCAACAACCAATGGTGTTGTTGATCATTTGGAAGAGTGACTAAACATTTTTCCCACTGAAATCGCTACGTCCAGATGAACAGAATTAATCTTTTGGGAGTTTTGAATGTCCTTGTCTCACTGGAAGATGCAGGAGAGTATTGGTGTGCAGGTGTAGGTGTACATGGTGATTGTGTGTCAGCAGAAAAAAACAGTTCTGATCTACAGAGAGCCCTTTGGGGTTTACTCGACCTTCTACAGAGTCAGGTGGATACTGCTCAGCGGTCTGCAGGTGATGCTTTGTGTTGCTGTGGTCTGTGTGATACAGAAAACCAGGAGAGGAGAGCAGCTTTCAGCTCAGACACACACTTAATGTGCTTATCATCATTTAGAATGATAGAATTTATATTTGCATTTAAAATTGTTGTGATGCAGCAGACTGCAAACATGATTGTCTGATACAGCGTTCACTTCATAATATGGACTTTACTGCTTTGATTCTGTTTTTATGTTCTCCATTTTTGCAAGGAATCATTTCTGAAATAAAAATGTGTAAACATAATTCAACAGGCTGCATGTTGATGCTCTCCTGTCAATGACTCCATTCCGATTGTTGTTTTTAATAAACACACAATTCTCATATTTCAGAGCAGGATTTTATTAACTGGATCAGAGCTCCCAAACTTGGACATCAAATGACTAATCAGCTGTAAAATGCACATTAGATTTGCTAAGCAGCTTCTTATTCAGACCAGTGTTATTGAAGTGTAATCCAAACTTAATAAGTTACTAACTTGGACAGTGAAAACAATCAGACTTTACATGTGTGTTTAAATTTGGACTTTCTGATGAATTCTTTAATTAATATTAATTACTCTTTTTATTAAAGCAGTGTTTAAATCCATTACTTAACCTCCTCAGTTAGTCACTGAAGTTTGTAACCAGTAAGGAAAACCTTAAGTTAATGTCTTTACCAATAACTGAAAAAAGAAAGAAAAACAAAATCTTATAAAGTCATTGGCGTTTACTCAATATGGCTTCCCTTTTTGATACAGATAATTATTTACTTTTAATTTGATGATTTGTGTTTGTTTATTTAAAAATTCGTGTTTGTTCTGTCTATATGCACAGTCTTTGTTAGACTGTGTGTTTGTTTGGTAAATAACGTAATAATTTATGTTTCCACATAAATTACGATCAGTAAAAGATCAGGGAACAGGTCCATCTCGCGAGAGCTTTTTTTCGGCAGTCTGGAGCGCGTGGGAATTCTCGTTGGTAGTTCTGTGTTGTCGCGATACGTCAGCGTGACGTCCCTCTGAACCAGCACTTTGTAACTTCGGTGTTTTCGGTGTTTGTCACGCCTTTTCTCACTCGGAAAGCTTTTCGTCCCGGTTTTGCTAATCCAAGGGGAAAACCGTTATAGCACGGCTGCTGTTTACCCGCCTCCAGCTGCCGGACACTGATTTAGTTACCCCGGGTGAAATTAGCCAGCACGACATAGGTCACGCAGCTCCGCGTTTTCACCGGTTTCTGTTCTTTCCCGTCCCAGCGGACCGAGGACGATGGTGTTACTGAAAAACCTCCACCCTCCCACTGAGGGAGTGAGACACGAACAAGCCGAGACCACGGCGGTGATGGACGGTCAGCGGCTCGGCTGTGGCACCCTCTACGTCGCAGAAATGTAAGTGGTGCACGTGGCGCGTGTTTTGCGCTTTGGCTCGTGGGTCTGAGGTTCAGGCTCGTGTTTATTGATATTCCTATCTGGCTTTCATGCGCACTTTATGGAAATCACACCCGTTTACATCATAGATATAAAAATAAACGTCTGCTCCGCGCGCTGAAACCACTTCCGGAACGCACTCTTTCAAAATAATACGTTGGAGAACAAAATGTGGGTGTCTTATTTTAAAGCCTGTATTAGAGATAAGCTTACTTATTATTCATGTTACTTTTTTTCCCCCTTTTACCTCTCCGTAAACATGTTTTTGTGTGTGTGCGTTTGTTTTGATATACCTTAGACCAGGGGTGGCCGACTCCAGGCCTCGAGAGCCGGTGTCCTGCAGGTTTTAGATGTGTCCTTGATCCATCACAGCTAATTTAAATGGCTAAATTACCTCCTCTTTGTCTTGAAGTTCTCCAGAGGCCTAATAAACTGATCATTTGATTCAGGTGTGTTGACCCAGGGTGATATCTAAAACCTGCAGGACACCGGCTCTCTTGGCCTGGAGTTGGCCACACCTGCCTTAGTCTCTCGGTAATGTTAATGTTTGACTTCTTTTTCTTTCTTTCATGTTTACTATTACGGTAGATTTATTAATTTGGAATTTATTTCCGTTCTTCCTCTCATTGAATTTTTTTTTCCATTTTTATTGGTTTTGCGTTCATTTTCTTCCTTTTCGTGTTGTTTTATTATTTCATTTATTCATTTCTTAACCTAATTTATTTTTCTTAAGCTAATAAAACTTTTGTTAAAACACAAAAACGGCAATAAACTGGGAAAGAAACATCGTGTGTGTAAATTCAGATTTTACAGCTGTGTTATATTTCTCTCAGGCCCATGCTGTTGCATTACAATTACATATTTTCTCCTTACAAAGCCCTTTTTTTACTTTTAGAAAGTCGAAGCAAACAATGTTAAAGTCATTTAGTTGTCATTTTTAACATTTTTGAAAATATCATATGGTAAGTATATTCAGTTGAGACCGTAATTAGTCCTCACCAGAACAGTCAAATAATAAGCTTGGCAGACATTTAAAAGCATCTAAAAGTTGTTCAGTGCTGTTGTTTAAAGCAGTTTTCTTTTTGTCAGGCGCCTTTCCTGGTTTGACAGCTCAGGACTGGGTTTCTCTCTGGAGTATCCCTCCATCAGTCTGCACGCCATCTCCAGAGACGTCAGCGCTTACCCACAGGAACACCTCTACGTCATGGTCAACGGCAAACTCAACAGTGAGGAGAAGTTCATGCATGCATCTGAACTTTAAATCAGTTTTTACGTGTTCTAGTTTTTGGGGTTGTTTGACCTGCTGTGTAGAAATAGTTTATTTACAGTTTCTGAAGGAGTTTTTGGATCACTGCTGACTTCTCGCGTTTCCTCACAGAAGAGAACGAGGCAGAAATGGCAGAGAAAGCAGCCGATGATGATGATGATGATGATGATGAGGGCAGCAGTAATGGTGGTGATGATGATGATGAAGAAGAAGGGGCAATCACAGAGATCCGATTTGTTCCCAGCGACAAAGCAGCATGTGAGTGACCTCGCTGAGGATGAGCGGCAGACATTTCGACATGGCTACACATCCCGTATAAAAGACAGTTGGAGGTAGCGTAGCGTCACACTTATTGGTTTGTGTGCTTTACTTGCAGTGGAGTCCATGTTCTCAGCCATGTGCGAGTGCCAGGCGCTCCACCCCGATCCCGAGGATGACGACTCCGACAACGACTTTGAAGGAGAGGAGTACGACGTGGAGGAAGCCGGTGAGGCAAAACACAAATGCGTAGATGCAGAATGCGCTTGGCTCAGCATTACAATAAAGTGTCCCGTAAAAATGGGTCTGGATGATTTAGGACCCTCTTCTCAAAGCTCCCATTCTGATCACTTGTGCATGCGTCTCTTTGGGGAAACACAAAAAATGCAGCAGAAAACAGCACCTCGCATTCCAGCACACAGTGATCTAAATCCTCAAATTAAACCAGAACCAGAAAATCTTTCCAGAAAAAAACAGATTTTTTTAAGTTTTATTTTTTAAGCATTTTATTGTATTTGTGTGTTTGTGAGTAGAAATGGCTTTGGGTTTAATCGTATTTCTATTGAAATGATTTTCTCGCATCACCAGTGGCTCTTCTTGTACAGTTGATCTGTTCTGCTCATTTTCAGCCTAAATTTTATTCTTGGACTCCGCTAAATTATCTTTACACACATTTCATGATTATTTTATTCCTCCTTCCGACAGCACCGCAGTTCATCCTCGATCCTCCTTTGTCTGAAACAAACTCCTCCCATTTATCTCCTTTAGCCCCTCCCATTTAAGTAAGCATCCTTTTGATGGATGGATACTCTATCCTACGACTGAAATTGTTGTTGATTAGTTATGCCTTGCAAAGAGAAGGTCTGAGTAGCCACATTATGGATGTCCCCATGTTTGAGAATAAGCACTTATTAGCTCAAAAGCTGAAAGCTGTGTATATGGTTACCTCGTGATTTGTAAGGGTGTCTGTTTTACTCTGAGCATGCACCATTGTAGATGTTTATATGACAGAAAATAAGGATAACCAAATAGTTCCAGTTTAAATATTTTATTGTAAAGAACATTTGATGTAATGATTGATGATGATTTTTCTTCTTTTGTCGTTCACTTTCATGGCCTGATGACTTGGACTGCTTGCTTGCAGAGGCAGGTGAGTTGAAATGAGATGAAACACCTTGTGTTTCACCTTTTATTTGCTGAGCACAGAATAACTAATGTTGGATAACCACTATTTATTCCTCTACCACTATTCTATTTAAAGCTCAGTTTTTAAAATGTAACTGCAGCCCAGCAGCTCATGGTTTGCCTGACGCCAAATATTTAATGTTGTCAGACAAGAATCACTGTGAGACTAACAAAGATTTGAATGTGTACATGAAGCTGGGGGTCAGGAATTTTTCATAGCGAGTAATCCAAACTATGCAGCAGTACATTAATGAGGACTTCTTATAGTGGATGGATTATCTCGGTTTTTCTCCTGATTGAAGTATTTTTTCCTGCCATGCGGTTGCATTTGTCCCTAACCATCAGGAACCCTCACGTTAACTTTTATCAAGTGGGAAAAAGTTCATCCTCCAGCTTCACTGTTTATGTTATGCTAACATAGCTGTGTCACTAGCGATCATGTAGCGCAGCATTATATACCAGCTAGTCCAACTTCAGTAACCCTACCAACGTCACTGCTGTTTAGATTTCTGTCTTCATTTATGTTGGAAGTGATAGCAGAGCTGTACATTTTAATATTTCAGAAATCCCATCATCTTTAGATGGCGCGGCTAATGATGTGAGATGCCACTGTTTCCTCCAACAGAAACAAAACAGTAGAAAGAACTCATGAGTCGTTAGATATCAGTCTGGGAACTATATTCTGTATGAGTAAAATCTTTCAACACCTTGAAAAACACACGGGTAGAATGTGTCTTTAAATTGTTGCTGCTGCATCACCGTCTCTTAGAGCACGGTCACGCTGACATCCCGACCTTCTACACCTGCGACGAGGGCCTGTCGGCGCTAACGCAGGAGGGCCAGGCCACGCTGGAGAGGCTAGAGGGGATGTTGGCTCAGTCAGTCGCTCAGCAGTACCACATGGCTGGAGTCAGGACGGAAGAAACAAAAGCCGAGTTTGAAGGTCAGAGTCGCACAAACCTCGACCTGTCGCTCTTTGTGTTTTAGTTTTGTGAGTAATGACGTGCCACACGCAGCACGATGGGACAGATGTGAGGGACACAGTAACACAAAGTTTCCAGACTAAAACTAAATGAAATGGTACTGTAGATACAAAAAAGATCAATTCATGTTCAACATTGCACTGAGGAGGAGGAGGAGCTGATTCATGTGTTTTAGGTGGCTCTGCAGTGATAAGACGGCATGCAGCCATGAACTTTGCACCATTAGTGTTTTGGTTTCCACCATTTTGGTTTATTTAACAAATTTTGTTTGTCACATAAATTCATTAAAGTGCTTCAGGAGGCACCAGCAACATAGACGGAGTGGAGGTGAAGCCTAGCAGACAGCTAGCAGCTACACCTGTGATGACACACCTGTAAATCAAAGCAGCCAGTCTTTCACTTTAAGCTCTGTGTCTGAGTTATCATCACCTGTACAGATATTACTGAAAATCAAACTATCCAATGTTTTTTGGTACAGTTAATGAGAGACTAGTAAATAAACTGTTACGTTTATAATGTAGAGTAAATATAAATTGCTTACTTACATTTCCTCAAATCTTTACCGTGCCGTGAAAATTAAAGGATTTCTGGATAATTTTAAGATGAGGATGATTTATTTCTCGTGTGTGTTTATGTTGACAGATGGGATGGAGGTGGACACAGCAGCGATGGAGGCGGGGCAGTTCGAGGATGCTGACGTCGAGCACTGGTAGGTCTCAGTGTGTCGGTCAGCATTTGCAGGAATTGTTAGAAGCAGGGACAAAGAGAAAGAGCTCTGTGTGAGAAATCAGCAGCAGTAAATGTGGCGATAAAAGAGGAACTTAAAGGTGTCAAATCTTTTTAAAACTTTATTTTGGGGCAAAGGTGGCACGCTTTCAAGATTTCTTAATCACATTTAACAGGTTTATGCTGTAAGTGCTGCTTTTAATTACCACTGAAATAAGAATTACATCGTGCTTCAAAAATAGGTACAATTACATTTATAATGGCTGCAAAAGATCATGTGACTGCGCGTGGCCCTCTGAGCTAACCATATGCTTGCATTGATTAGCCGTGTTGTAATTTGCGATCACAGAAGAGTTGCTTGTTTGCAGTTTGTTTCATTTTTGTGGGTTCTGACTCTGTGCAGATGGAAATGGTGTCTGCAGCCGAGCAAGGCATCAGCGTTGCATCGTGGGATCGAAGACTAGGACAACAGCACTTGTTTAAAGCTCTTACTCTCTTTTCTGTGAAACCTTTTAACGCCGAGCTTCTGACTTCTGCTCTGCCGCACCGTGTGGTTTCTGTTAATTTGATAAAGGTCACATCGACATGCCGTCAGGCACTTGTGTAACAAAGCTACTCTGGACTTTTGAGATGCAGTCCTGAACGTGTTTGTAAAACCAACGCTGAGTTTTTGTTTTGTACCTAACGACCAATTGAATATTTGATGTTTTTGCTGAGGACAGCGGATCTTTGTATGTGATTGTCAATAAACACGTAGTTTTCGTATCAGTTTGTTTGTTTCAGTGTTAGTGCAGCAGATAACCGTAACACCCGATGTGGATGGGAGCGCCAACGTGTGTCCTTCTGGAGTTACTCATTAGTTTGTATATCACGGAATTTCAACCACCACAACAGTTTGAGGTGTTTGTCTTTAATCATCTCCAGTTTATTTATAAGGCGCTGTTCTTAGGCCAGCAGTCACGGAGCGCTCTACAACAAAATAAAATAGAGTCAAATAAGTAAGAATATGAGCTGTAGTAGCAATACAATGTTGAGCAATACATTCAAGTTTAAAAGCTGGATCCAATCCATGAACGGTGTCCTGGTTAAACAGAGTCAGTGTCAGCTGTCCATGAAAAACAGGTTTGAGTCATAGATGTGTTGATTCCATCATTTTTTACAGGGTGTGTAAATGAAACCGTTCTATAGCATTAAATATTATAGACCATACCGATGACTGAACCATCAGCCTTCCGTAGAGTTACACAGCCGTCACTTCCTCCTCAGCCGTCATGGAACAGGCAGTGAATGGCCACCCGTCGGTGAGTTTGGATGCACGTGCAGCAGCACCAGGAGTCTGTTAGCAAATCATTGTTTTGAAAGACGGATTTATATATGGTAGAAAGAAGCTTCTGAGTAATTTTCTGCTTTGCAACATGTATGAGTTCTCACTAAGGGGCAGTGTAATCTCACAATATCATATTTTCTTGATGGTCACCTCCACACTGGATCCAGTCTTGAATTTTATGCTAAATGTTTAATGGACTCATAGTGTGTTTATTTGCTAGTTCAATGAAAGGCTTCAGTTCGTTAACAGTGAGGAAAAAAGATTTGCATTCACATTTGAATTTTTGTCGTCATACAACATTTGAAATCTAAAAAACAAACAAAACAAAACACTAGATTTTCAGAAATATTTCTAATTTTTTTTTTTTTTAATACTACTTGAACACTAAAGTGGGCCTCCAGTGAGCTCACAGTGCCAGCAGTGATCCACAGCTCACTTTAGTCGGAGAGCCCTGCTTTACGGTATCAACAGAAAACTGACGCATATTTATGGAGGAACATCTGGCAGAACAACAACAGATGTGTTCAAACTGTGACACTTGGACTTGGTTTCGTTTCCAACAGAGCTTAAATGTGTTTTTCCTGAAATGTGCGAAATTTCAGGACAGCTTTCAGAGTATGAAGCTAATAATTTTTCGTGGCTTCTTCGAATCCAAGTGTCAGAGTTCTGAATCTTCCCAGGATCAAAGAAACAACCAATCAGCACTGACTACACAGTTTATTTATTTTGCATGTACGGTTTTTACAGAGAGCTCAAAGGCACCAATTGCATTTGTGCAAAAACTAACAGACATGTGCGTGTGCACTCCTACACTGTGCTTGGCTCAGGAATGTTATATATGTAAAATACACAGATCCTTTATTCAAAGACAGACTAATACGGTTGTCTTAATATTATACATCACATTCTCAGTTTGCAGTTGTCAGATTGGTGTGTGAGGCTTAGTGTATGTTATTGTGTAACATTTGTTTACACGGCTACAACATATAGGTGCAGTTTATATCAGCTCTGTGATTCCAGTCTTTAAAAAAAAAAAAAACAACTCGTGCAATCATTATTTTAGTAACCCGAAAAAAGGTCAGTGTGTTGACTGAGGATTAAAAACTAAAAAAACTCGCCCTGTTCATTAGTTTAAAAGCTAATTTTGTGCTTTGAACTTCTTGGATGTGCTCCCGGTATCCCTCAAAGAACAAAAAGTGCACACGTGGCGTTCCTCTCCTTCCTTTTCCTTCTTCCTCAGCAGCAGGTTGTCGGTCCGTCACACGCAGCTTTACCTGAAAAACGCCGCCCTGCAACGCTCACGCCGTCTTCTTGCTCTCCGTGGGAAGATGGCGAGGCGACGGCGTTCTTGCGAGCGCAGGGACGAGTTTGTCAAACAGCAGCACTGAGCTCATCATCCCTGAAAGCGCCACGATGCAGAAGAAGAGCAAAAATTTACACTTGTAAAGACAACAGTTGTTTTCTGTAGATCAACTGTGAAACTTGTGCATGAAACATTTAAGGTGTTACTCTGAAGTGATGCACACACCAACTCCCAAACAACAGTCATCAGTTCTTCTTATCGAAACGGGTCTTATTTTAAAACTGCGCAAAGAAAGTCAGCAGGAAACGCGAATATTCCATTCAAAAGCTGATGTGTGCTCTATTACGCTTTTGAGTTTTGCTGTTACATGAAATTAAATGTGCCTGAATCCTGAAACGGCAATCGTGGGATTTATTCCATTAAACAAACGATGTCATTCCTGAAGCACCGGGACATATTTTTAGGCGCTCGTCGCCACTGAAGATACAACGCACTCGTCTTAGCCTCGAACAAACGAGTCATGACATTTTAATATTTAAGCAGCTTATCAGATTTGTGTCAACACTTTGAACACAACCAGCCTGCCGGCTGCCGCACACACGCGCACTAAAACGGGGTAGTGCTCATCGCTAATGTGGTCTCTTCTGTCTAACAGTTCAACTAAAAGCATTAATGGCGATCCACGTGGCAAAGACCGCAGACGTTTATTTCTGTGTACCGTCCTGTAAAAACATCTTCTACCGCGAATCTGTCCTAGAAATATAAAAGTCTTTAAAGCTGTGCCACGTTTGGGACTCAACTTGAATGAAAGGCAAATGTGAAGGGTAAACATGAGGTCAGAGGTCAAATGTGATAAGATATTTGGATTGAAACTATAAAATCCTCATATACCAGTATAGCTTTCTAACTGTCGCCAATACAAACAAAAGGCTGAACAATTTTAAGCACAGTTTTAAAGATTAAAGACTTTTTATGAAGGTTTGGCTCTATTTGACCTCAAAGAAGGTCAGAGGTCAAATGTGATATGATATTTTAAACCTCTATATGGTACTTTCCATATGTTGACAATACACAACACATTTGTAAGAATTATAGTTTCTAAGTTAAAAGGTTTTGTGTCTATTTTCAAATGGCATGTAAGGTAAATGTGACTGGACAGTTACCATGACTACAGGCTACACCCTTCAAAGTTTTATCACAATTCATTCAGAACTTTTTGAGCTGTCGTCTTTATAGACAGAATGAAAAAACAGGAGAAAATTTAATTTAAAAAAAAAGTTTAGGTGTTTTTTCAAGAATCACATTAAAAACTATTTTCAAACTGATGTTACTGGATTAAGCAGGCAGCAGGAAAAATCTTGTGATCTCTCTGAGATGGTTTTCACGTCTCTGTCGGGTGTGTGAGCCTCACCGAGCAGCGGGCCCAGCCAGTAGACCGCGCAGTACTCGAGGAAGGAGTGTCCACTGCAGGGGAACTGCGTGGAGAAGGCCAGCGCTGGGTTAAAGACAGCTCCGGTCACGCTGCCACCTGGACACACATGCGCACTTTTATTACTGAACTCACAGCTGTTCATCATTTAAATCTGCTCTACAGTACAAATGAGCCGAATTTCATCCAGGTCACATTCGGAAAGAAAATCATCTGGACGTCTTTACGTTTCTTGAAGATGACTTGAAGAAACGTAAAGACGTCCAGACACTTCTCTTCGCCATAAAGGTGTATTAAAAAGAGAGCGGCAAATTATAATATTCCAGCGGTTGTGTGACCTGGAAGGTTACTGGCTGAAAAAAAAAGGTTATTGATCAAACAGATTCTTGCTTGCTGAGTGCAAAAAAGATTTTAGTCAGATTCTCTGGAGGGAAATTTGAAAACATTTCCTTCTAATTTCTCAGTATTCACTTATCAGCATTCAGTCAAACGGCTACGGCTACAGTTAAAAAACTGCTAACTACTGACTTCCCACAGTAGCTGGTTGGTCAGACACAGCGAGAGACGTAATCTATTATCCTTCATCTGACTTCTATAGAAAGAAGGTGTGTCTGAGATGGACTGATAGTCTAGTAGGTCCAAATAGTGAATGTATGTCATGACAGTACAGTCTTCCTCTAAGCATCACTGTAAATATAACTATATAGTGTTTAAATATAATAACAGTCTTTTTATTAATGGAATCATGGTCAATGATGGTCTTTTTTTTATCAGAGTGAAAACAGACTTCCACAAATTAATGTCAACTGATGACTCCATAAACATTCATCCCTTTAAAGGTGACCGACCGTATTCAACAGCCAAACGGATTTATAAAATCCTAAAAACACATATTTCTGGAGGGTCCACTCCCTGGTTATTCAGCATGCCAGGCTACAGTTACACCATGCAGACAAAAGAGCACTGGGAGCAAGTTAAAGGAAAAGTTATTGAAAGTCTTAATCTGGGAATGGATACAGAGGAGTTCCCCTAAATCTGTCAAAGGTAAACTGGATTAGTGGCTGGCCGTCCCGTTCACGACCCGGTGAGGAAGGATCAAAGATGCAGAGTCAATTTTAGGCTTGAGTTTGGTTTGATCATATTTCATCATATTTAGAGTTTTAGGGCCACCGGAAAAAAAAAAAAGTGGGAAAAATCAGAATTCTGAGAAAAAAAGTCAAAGTTAGACTTTTTCTCAAAAATCTGGGAAAGAAGGAAAGTCCCAGTCTGCTTGTTCTACATAAATACAGACGGCACATTTGTTTGTCTGCACACAGAGTAAAGGTTCTACATTTTGATCAGCTCCCGTTCTTAACACTTGAGGACGGAGGCCTTTCCAGGCCTGTCTGTCCCTCAGCGTTTGTGAACAGAGGCCGTCATCACGGGCGGCTCTCCCGCAGAGTAACATGTCACTGCCTCTCGGTGCCTGCACTATGCCTGAGGCGGGACGATTTACCACATAATCACAAGCTGCACACTTTTGTGTGGAATATGATGAAAACAGCCACAAACAAAGCAGCGACGTCCCTCACACCGCTGTGTGTGTTTATCGGGCAGGAGCCGCTTCCAGTAAACACCATTCTCAGTGTTCTACCACATTTAGGTGATTCTTATTGACTCATGGCTGAAGTGTCGGATTGGTCCCCCACCCCAAAAAAAAAAGTCCGTGTAAATACTCTGACGTGCTCGTGACTTCCGATCACGTGGTTAATTAGCCCTGGGGCAGCAGTCGAATAGAGTTATCGTACCTGCATAAACCGCTGTGGTGATGACCGCAGCCACGGCGTGCACGCGGTATTTCTCCTCCACCGATTGAGTGTGTGTGATAACAGTCTGAACCGCAAAGGCGCACGCGAGCTCCACCGCAGCGGCCTCGTGCAGGGGCGCGTGGATGGGGCTGGTGCATCGGAACCCGAAGAGCTTGTGTCGCGCGTGCAGTCTCGACAACCCGAACCCCCACAGCCTCGGCACCGCAGCGCGTGCAGCGGCCGCCGCCGCGAACTGGCACGCGATCCTCCGCAGGGCGCGCGCGCCCGACAACTTGGCGCGGTAGGCACGCTCGAGCACACCGGAGGGGTTCCCGATGGCCCCGCTGAAGGTGAGCCCGTGGACCACCGACGCCAGATACGTGAAGGTGAGCGCGAGTCCAGGCTCGATGCCGCCCACCTCGGACAGCAGTTTGAGTTCGTGCGTGCAGCAGCACAGCTGGAAGGTGGACACGAGCTCCACCGCGTACTCGGAGAGCCCGGTGTCCGCGAGGGCCCGAGCCAGCAATCTGCGGGTCACGTCGCTCAGCACGACGATCCCCGCGAGCACCGACAGAGACACCGCCACGTCCGCAGACATGCTGCCGGCCGGTGCGCGCTCCCAGCCGAGAACTGTCGCTGTGCGCGGCCGCTGCGAGCTCCGACCTACGGGCCTCCTTTCTCCCGCTGGAGCGCACTGATGATGGAGCGCTGGAGTCTGTCCTGTGCCGGGGTGCTGATTTTCTAGACCGCAGGATGTAGGGTTCAAGCAGGAGCAAATGAGCTTCAGTCCCGGTGGCTCACATGGTGCGGAAGTGACTGAGCTCCGCAGTCCTCCTCCTCCTCCTCCTGCTGCTGGTTATCTGCTCTCACCACACTCAAATCAATTAAGGATGTAGGAAAATGAGGACAGATTCACTGCGTTTCTTCTCCTTATTCCCCGTTCTTCCATGTTTTTTCTCCCACTTAGAGCTCCGTGACGTCACTCACATACTTTACTTTTTACAGTTTACTCAAACTGAAGCAATAATCATAGTTAAACGGACAAACAGTACAAAAAAGTTACAATCAAATTACATTTAATGTTAATAATGCTTTTATATTATGCAGTATCTTATTAGATCACGAGTACTGGTTCATTAATGTATTCTTCACAATGTTGTTGCAGTAGATTATTTTAGTACTACTGTATATTCTGCAATGAAATCTACATTAGTGAATAAATGAAGCAGACACCATAAAACATCCCTTAAATTATTTAAATCAATAAGGTGTTGGCCTGCATTGTGTTTTTGGCTGCATATTAAGGACAAAATGCTGATTAATCATTTGAAGTCAAAGTTTAGGAGCTCTGATCCTGTTTACTGATAAAAACCATCATGGAGTCATTGACAGAAGAGCGTCAACATACAACCTGTTAAATTATATTTTGATATTTTTATTTCAGAAATGATTCCTGACAAAAATGGAGAACATAAAAACACAATCAAAGCAGTAAAGTCCATATTATGAAGTGAACGCTGTATCAGACAATCATGTTTGCAGTCTGCTGCATCACAACAATTTTAAATGCAAATATAAATTATTTACAACATTGAAAACAATATAGTGCAGATAAACATGGCACTCTAATGAATCTGCTCTAAAACACAATTAAAAAAAAACATTTTCCAAGAGAGATGATAATGATTCACATCAGAGTGAAGAACTAATACATTAAAAACTGGTTCCTAACATTTATTATAGATCTAACTGATCACTGATAGAAACAGAACAATATTCAAAATTATACTCTGAGAGAATGAATGATGGATACAATTCAAATCACATAAAACAGAAAAGCACATGATCATTAGACCTGAAATAAGCTAAACAGGAAATAAACAAGAATCAAGTCAATAGATTAAAAAAAAGGCAAAATGTTTAGAATATATAATGACGTAAGAGAACGAGCCATCCAGTCAGGTCACAGATTCATATCTAAAATAATATTTTTGTTTCCTCCTTCTTCTTCCTTTTATTATATCATCATCATTCTAAATGATGATAAGCACATTAAGTGTGTGTCTGAGCTGAAAGCTGCTCTCCTCTCCTGGTTTTCTGTATCACACAGACCACAACAACACAGAGCATCACCTGCAGACCGCTGAGCAGTATCCACCTGACTCTGTAGAAGGTCGAGTAAACCCCAAAGGGCTCTCTGTAGATCAGAACTGTTTTTTCTGCTGACACACAACCACCATGTACACCTACACCTGCACACCAATACTCTCCTGCGTGTTTCAGCGAGACATTCGAGATGATCAATCTGTCATTAGAACGAGTGATTCCGCATTGATCGCCAAAAAGATCCTCTTGCACAATTTTGCCTTCTGTTTGGATCGATTTCATAAACCACGTTGGCTTCATACCAAATTTTCTCCCACCTGTACATCCGACAGTGACTTCATCTCCTTCTGAGAAGACCTCTACTGCAGGTGGACCAAATTTGGGGCACACGAAAAGATAGAGCATATGTTTTACTGTTTCACCTGCACAAAAGTATTTATCTGAATCGTTTAACATTAGTGATGGAAGAACCAGCGAGAAGTTTCGACCAATTTCTTGACTGCTACGGTGGTAGCTTTTCTCCCTTATCCAAACCGGGGGCTGGTCATGAATGGGGTCCATGTGGGGACACTCCAACACAGCTGTGTCTCCCTCCGATGCATAACGTAGCTTTGTTTGTTTTGTCAAACGTAGAGTTTGAGTGCTCACACACTGCTGTTGGTTCATCACCAGGCAGATGTAAAATGTTTGTTGTGTGTTGAAGACATGAAGAAGGGATGTATTTTTCACATCCAGGAGACTTTCTTGGACATTAATCTTCAGAGTTGTTCTGTCTTGTGAAATTTCTAGCTCGTCTTGTTCCAGCTTCCTTTCATATCTGATCCAACGCACCATCAGATTTTCACCTGCTCCCTCACATCTTACATCTACAGTGCCTTCAGGACTTGTTATAATTCTATCCCTCCTTACTGTACTACACACAGTCAGGCTGATGTTTCTCTCATATGTCACGTTGCCCTGAGTCCAGCACACCTCTTGGTACAGTCCAGAGTCCGAGTGGGTCAGGTGGTTGAGAGTAAGTGAAGGAGAACCACGAAATGTCTCAGGAACTGAGAGTCGTCCCGTCACGTCTTCATGTACTGTGAGGTTTCTGTTCCAGGGCTCAGAGATGTTCCACAGGACCTGAGTATCTTCACCAACACGTCTGGATGTTATGCAGGAGCTGTTTTTATCTGGGAGCTTGAATTCAAAGGAGCTTCCTTCCTTAATTATGACGCAAAATTCTTCTGCATGAATGTTGCTGATGAGAGTGAAGAGCAGGGAGAAGCAGAGCTGTGCGACTGCAGCCATGCTGCTCAGAGGTCTCCTGGTGAGTGTCGTACAAACACTGACACTGCTCGCTTCATGAGCTTCCTGCTTGCGGTTGGAACGTCACTTCTTTATCACATCATCAAGGAACACTTTGAAGCATTTGGCTCAGTATCAAGCAGAATATCTGCTTTCACCCTTCAAAGGTCAAACAGCAGACATATACATTTTTAATGTTTGTTGCGTGGATCCCGGGGTGTCAAACATGTGGTCTGGAGCACAGAACCGGCCAGTCACAGTGTCCAATCCGGACCATTACAAGTGAGATCGTGTGAGCATTACCACGCAGCCCTGAATATTTATGAAAATGTAAAAGTGCTTTTGAACCTATTGAAAATAGTTTGAATAGTTTTTCTGTTTGAAAAACAATTAAACATGTTTGTTTCTATTGTGATCTTTAATAAAACATATTTTCCAAAATATCCAAGTCCAAATTCAGGGCTTGGTTTGGTCAAAGTCTAAGCAGAGAAGTCCAGATGTCCAGTTTCCATGCAGATGTTTACATGAAGCTCATCATCTGATGATGACATTTTCTTTGTACCCAAACAGCCCTACCACACATTTAAAGTATACATCCACCAAGAGACGGGCCGCATCCCAAACAAGTGCAATCAAGGCCTAAAGCTGATCCCATGATCTTCAGTGCACGTTTACATCTTTAGGATTTTTTTTTTTTTTATTTCCTTGTAGACATCAGTTGAAAATCCTCCAATATTCAGTTTTGTGTTAATCTTTTCTTTTTTTTTTTTACTCTCAGCTTTCTTCTGCTTGTATTTGGGTCTGTTGTGCTTATATGAATTTGGACGACATCGCAGAAAAACAGCGGTGCTAGATAAAACGTTAAAGCTCAGTTAGTCTTCAGGAAAGCATGAAAACGTCTCAACTTCAACATCACGAGAGGGAAAAGTGCAGCAAATCAAATAAATTCAGCTTTTGCAACTCATGAACCTCTGGACCAAATTATTTTTAAAAATGATTATTAAACCATTTTCTAAATGTTATATAGGCCTACATCTAATGTATAAGGTACACTATAAGGTCTCTGACTTATCTAAACAAGGTCCTGTCACGGCTCAAGGGCCCGAGAAGAGGGTTTGGACTCAAGTGCAGAACCAAAGACTAGAGAACAAATGACCATTAACAGAATTTTATTTTCAACCGTCTTTGACAGGGAAAGGTGAGCTACTACTCATTGCAATGACTAGATCTAGTGAAGTGTGATTGTGAGAGCACAAGCTGAGTCAGGTCGCAGGAATAGCAGGGGCAGGAATGGGGCGTTGAGAGCTATGGTGGACAGTAACACTGGAATAAAGGAGATTATAATCAGGGTGGTCCGCGTAGTAGTGAATGGATCCAAGATTTTGAGTTAAGCGGTCTTACGTGACTACAGGTGGAGATTAGCCGGAGGAGGAGGACTAGACCCGGGTGAGTACAGCGTGTGTCGAGGGTGCGCAGGGAGGCAGCCAGGTGAGGATGGCAGCTTACGAGAGAGAGTTTCTCCAGCAGCAACAGACCAGAATCCTGAAGTGCAGTTATGGCGAGAGTTGGAGGAGGTAGCCAGGTGCCGACTAAGAAACAGGAGAAAAGGGTTTAGCAAAACAAGCAGAGCAACACAAGACAGAAATGCGTGGTAAAGAACTAACTATAGTAAGCAGACCAACCCGGCGAAGGTTCATCGTGAGCGCTGGCCATAAATACTGCTGGAGTAACTGACACCAGGTGAGGAGCGAGGAGGGCTCCACCCAGGGGAGGAGAGCTGACGCTGTGGAAAATTACTTGAACTCACCCAGATCATGACAGGTTCAATCATGTTTATTTTAAATGTTTAACTTTCACTAAACCAAAAAAGTACGACTCTCTCTAAAACTTGTTTGTAAGAATCTTGACCACAGCATGCTGCTTATGTGCTTTTTGCCCTTTCAGGAAAAAGGCTAAAAGGTCAAAAGTTTTTCAATATGTGAGATTTATACCAAATCTACAAAGGTGGAAAACATTTAGGGTCCTTTTTTGAAGATAAAAGATTGATGGGCAGATGTGGAGGGTGTGTGGGAGGAAGCAGAGGTCAAACCACTGAAGTAAACATGTTTTCAGAGATAATGAAGAGCTGCTTGTAGGAAAGCGTACAGAACAGATGTGTGAGAGAGGGCCACTTTCTAAAGTATCAGATTATAAAGTCAAAGAGAAAATAACTTTAACATGAAAACAGGCTGCAGAGCATCCACACTTGTCAAATCAGTAGTATACAACTGTCACCTCTAAATGTGTAACAGCAGCAGCTATAACAGTCATGATCGTGTTTTTGAATGCATGTCCGAGGTGTAGTTCATACACTGGAGTAAATATCTTGTTTGCACTTTATAGATATGATATTAATGTCATAGACAGCTGTGTAATGCAGGCAGGAAAATGCAGACTGACTATACTGGGATATATAGAAACCAAAGATACAAAGAGGCACACAGGGAAACACACAGCCATGAGGGAGAACGCAACACTGGACTGATGGAGACGGAGGCTTAAATACACAGCACAACGACGAGGGCACAGAACACACAGCTGAGACAAATTAGACGTGACGAGACCAGGGGAGCAAAAGTGAACACGCTGAACATAGAAAATATATACCTTCACAATAAAACAGGAAATGAAATCCTTCATTCGTAATTCATCGCAATAATTAGGATAAAAACACGGCTACAGTAGGACACCTTTTGATGATCTATGCTACTTAATAATGGGAAAGCTTATGCCAGTGATGAAACGTGTTTTTAATAGAAGGCTTGAAACTGTAACAGAAACTCTGTCATACTGGGTGTTTCTAACCTTGAAATCATGCTGTAACTCAAGGCCTTGTGATTATCTGTTCTATTTGATCTGTCCCCAAACTTTGAATGAATGCACGCTTCAGACAGGCGGAGGTGGCTCACAGGCTTTGTGTATAAGTTGCATTTCAGGTGAAATTCCTTTCCTCATTAGAGAGTTGTTGGTGTAGAGCTATCAAGCACTTTGATCATGTTGTACACTGAAGGAGATTTAGTAGGGTGGGAATTTAACACATTTATTGGAATTAATTAATTTGAATTTTTTTTTCTGCGTTTTGAATTGAAATGCAGTTTAAAGGTCCCCCACCCCCCCACCCCAGAAATTAAAAGAGCTTGAGTTTACAATATTCATGTCAATGCCTTTTATTTGATTCTGTCGCCCGCCTTTAAAGTAAAAAAAAAAAAAAAATTTCACTTTGTGGCATATTTTCTTGTGCGATTAAACGCAATCAATCAAGATTAACTGCAAAGTCTTTAATTGGATTCATTTTTTAATCGAGTCCCACCCCTAAAATTTATCCTATATTCTCTTAAGTTACACCCAAAACTCCTACATATGATTTAAATCCAGGTCCTGGTGGTTAATCCCATCTTCCTTTCATGTTTTCATTACTTGTATATTTTTTTTAAAAAAATCGCTCTGTTCACTAGCAAACATTGTTTTTAATAAACTGATAACCCCTGCTAATGGATACTGACGTTCTGTTTCTAAGAAATTTTATTAACAAATGATTGTTTTTTTGTTTGTTTTTTGTTTTTGGCTTAAATCAGAGGTTTGACTGTATTTTCACAGGTTTTGCAGCTTGTCCTGCTGATAAAGACCTCCACTGTAGCCATTCATACTGCGCCAAAGTAAACAGATAAACAATAAATGATAGAAGTGCCTTTCTGGTGTCTAGTTTTTTTTGTTTGTTTACAACATATCCACAAAAGAAAGATGTTTTATGTGAATTAACAGAAGTATAATTACTGGTCTGTGAGCTACAGAACGCTTCCTGTAGTGTTGCACATTTATGTTTTACAGTTTAATAATAATAATGATAACTTTATTTATAAAACACTTTCAAACAAAGTGCTTTATAGCTATTTGAAGATAAAAAAGATAAATAAAAGCCATGCAATTACTACTATTTACATACTATTTTAGGGTGATATTTTGTACCGCACACTCTCTTTACAGCAGACCAAGAGATGTGTTTTGAATTTAAAATTTCACTGTTATTGTTTTATTACTATTTCATGCTTTTTGAATGATCATAATTTCATTTCATGTTCTTGAGTAGCAATTTAAAATGTTATTTCTAAAGTAAGTTGACTTAAAAAGCAGAGATGTGAGTCAGGATCAGCATTGGAGCTGTTTTCCTCTGAGAAGTTGTTTCTGTAAATCACAAAATAAAACATTTCAGCACACACTCTCTTGCCTGTAATTCAACAGAGAGTCTCTCTTCGGGTAAGACTTGAGCTCAGTGTCAGATGAAAAACTCTCATCCTCTACTTTAAAAACGATGTGCTCGCTGGCTCTTCCTGGTGGTGGAAATGTTGAACTACACTGAAGAGGGTCTGAGGATCTCTCCGTTTTCTATTCGGCTCCTGGCGTCAGATTCACTCACTTTACTAAACTTCTCTGACATTTGTGTTTCTTATGGAGAATAATCAGATTATTCACTGATTAATTTTTTTTAAATTGCTGCACTCATTCAGAGGCACCCGCTTAAAAGCCAAAGTCTGCTCTACTCTATCTGCACCAACGAGAGAAAACACTGATCACACAAACAGACTCACAAGGTAGTTTTCCCAGCATCCATCACAAAAAAATGTTCACTGCTCAAAAAAATGAAAGGAACCCTTTTGAATTGGAGCATAGCATCTTGTCATTTAAACTTCTGGGATTCTGATTTGGTCGGTAAGTATAAGAGAGCGTTGTTAGTCAGTTTCTGCTAATTTGGTGTTCATGAAAGTACAAACAGGTTTCAGTGAAGGGAAGGACAGAAATTTTCTCCCTCCTCATCTTTGACAACTGGTAACATAAAGCTATACACCACAGAGGATGCACAGGTAGTCCACCTTCTCCGGGATGCCACTCTAGCCAATGGCATCAATTGATGCTGTCGTTATAAGGTTTTCTGTGTCTCCCAGCACAGTCTCAAGCTCAAGAGCATGGAGATTTCACGAGACAAATATTCACTCTAGGAGAGCTGGACAGGGCTTCGGGGGGTCCTTAACCCATTAGTAGCACTGGTATCTGCTCTTTAGTGACAGGAAGAACAGGATGAGCATTGCAAGAGCTACAAAATGAGCTCCAGCAGGACACTGTTGTGAATGTGTCTGACCACACAATCAGAAACAAACCTCATGAGGTCTGAGGGCCTGGCGTTCTCTAGTGGACTCTGTGCTCACTGATCAGCAATGGGGAACATTTGCCGTAGAATAGCAAAACTGGCAAGTCTATCACTGGTACCCTGTGCTTTTCACAGATTAGAGCAGGTTCACCATAAAAGAGTTTGCCTCGCAAGTTCAGGAGTATCCTATGTGTGGTCTGGGGGACTAAACTGGGCCAGTGTGTCCAAGCCAGCCCACTGGATAGTTTTGAAAGTACATTATACAGTTTTATGCTTTGTTCTACGGAGGGTCTACAGTGATGTAATGCACATCAGAGAAGAAGAACTTTGAAAACCTCACTTACATATTTCAGGCTGTCCATCATGTGTTTTGATTTTTGGATCTGAATGCACAGAGCATAGGCTTAAACTGTGTCACACCATGGGCACAACATATACAGATCCAGGTTTTGGGGTAGGAGTCTTAACAGGGATGTCTTCACAGCCATCTTCATCTTCTTCCAGGGAGATACAAAAGTTTTCCCAGGGCTGCCCAAAACAAAGTGTCCTGGGTCTCCACCAGGTAGAAGACTAAGTCTAAAACCCCT
Organism: Hemichromis elongatus; assembly: GCA_015108515.1. Taxonomy (NCBI): domain Eukaryota; kingdom Metazoa; phylum Chordata; class Actinopteri; order Cichliformes; family Cichlidae; genus Hemichromis; species Hemichromis elongatus. The sequence goes on from VUQR01032267.1 coordinate 21,465, forward strand.
CAGCTATGAGATCACCAATGACCAAGCTCCTTGCCATATTTTTAAAGCTGATCCCAGACACCCACCGTTATCAGTGCCAGCTCCTAATGTTCCCTTCATTTGGAGTCCTGTTATTTCCTTGACTCAATTTGGAATATCATGTAAACTTTGCATTTGTCTTATTTTCTTTAAATCTATTAAAATCTCTTTTGTTTTGTGCTCAGCTGTCAGTCTCAGGAAACCATGAACCATCAAATGCAAATATCGACGTCAGAGTCATAGGATTACTAAAGTCATTAAATTTTTGCCTCTGCAACTCGTGAATGTCTGGATAAAATTTAAGCTCACACACACACACACACAAACACACACACACACACACACACACACACACATGCCGCTGATATGTGAAAAACCATTTTGATGTGTGTGAAATTTTTTGTGTGTGTGGGAGGAAACAACTCAAACCACTGAAAGCAGAGTCGTGCATTTAGTGAGTATATATTGTTTATTATTGTAGGAAATTTTAGAAAAATTTGCTTCAACAAAGACCTGAGCAACATTTTGCCTCCAACTCTTTCCAAATCTTTCCAAACTGTTTTGGGGCTTGGTTTTTCAGCCGTTTGTCAGTTTGAGTTTTTAATTCCTCCGTCAGCCGCCAACAGCCTCTCACCACTGGATGGCGCCATCCCATTATTCATCTCCTGTATTTGTGGTTTATTTAACCTGACATGATACGTGTTTGGATGGAATTGATATCAATTTTATTCTAAATTCATTTTTCTTCTGTTTTTTCCCCCCCATAAAGTAAAACCAGAAAAATTGTTTCTCTACATGTTTAATTTGAATTAGCTGGAGGAGGAAAAAGAAAATAATATAATTTTATTTCCAAATTCTTAAAACAGTTCAACGGCTTTTTAGGCTTTTTTTCTATTTCAGGTTTTAAATGAGAATGTGCAGTTATAGATATTTGTCCAGTTATTACACACATAGAATATTTTTATAGCGTGTTACAATTTTTCTTAGGCTGCCCAAGTTTGTATCCTGGACCCACTTAATAAGGCAACAGAACATAATAACATGTTTAATTATTTACTTTAAGCTTTTTAGATTAAAAATTATATTTTTTAATCTAATAATGTTATACATGTAAATAAAAATTCTGTATATCTGTATATTTATTATTTCATATGTTTCTTCGACTACAGCTCAGCTCAGCTTTTAATACCATAATTCCCTCTAGACTCACCACCAAGCTGGAGCACCTGGGACTCAGCTCATCTCTGTGCCAGTGGATCTCTAATTTTCTAACTGGCAGACCACAGGCAGTAAGGATGGGCAGACATGTCTCAGCCTCCATCACTCTCAGCACTGGAGCCCCCCAGGGTTGTGTTCTGAGCCCCCTGCTGTACTCTTTGTACACATATGACTGTGTGGCCACCTCCAGCTCCACCACCATCATTAAGTTTGCTGATGACACAGTCGTGGTGGGCCTGATCTCTGACAACGATGAGTCGGCCTACCTGGAGGAGATTGGGAATCTAGAGAACTGGTGCCAGAGGAACAATCTCCTCCTGAACGTCAGCAAGACAAAGGAGCTGATAGTGGACTTCAGCACGAAGCAGGAGAGGAACTACAGGACCCCCATCATTAACAAGAGCCCAGTGGAGAGAGTGGAGAGCTTCAAATACCTTGGTGTTCACATCAC
>VUQR01032268.1:0-10882 GCA_015108515.1 Hemichromis elongatus
TAAATATTCTTTTGTAGCAATAACAAAGTATAACGTAAATTATTCAGTGGCAATTCCACAAGAATGTCCGGTAACATTTACACTCTCCTTTTTAAAAGTATATATGAGCTGGGCACTCAAAAATAAAACTATATCAGCCAGCAAAGAATACAATCAACTCAAGTCCAGTGGAACTGTGCACTGTGCAATTCTGCATCCATCAACTATGGAGCATTAAAAAGTCTTTTGCAGAAATATAAGCATATCTGCTTTTTCAGGAAGGATACGTGATACTTTTCCCTGCCCTGTGAAAGGAGAAGCCCCCCGCAGGCTGCAGCGAGAACTGCCAGCATCTGAGCCAGACAGACGGTCTGTCTCTCTCGTGATGCTCATCTAAATGCAACGCACAGTAATAGCAGCTTTTGTAATAAGGCAAATCGCGCTAACATAATATGCGATGCTAGTTGATTAGTTACCTGCAGTATTAACGGGAGAGGACGTGCAAACGCTACCGCTGCTGCTGGGTTGAGCTTCGCTAGTCCGGAGCGGATCAAAAACACGACATTCATTTAAAGCAGTCGTGTTTTTCGAGCAAATGCTTTTGCATATTCGTAGTGTTTCCTCCCTTTGATGAAATCTCTACTTTGCAAATATTGCACGTTGCCCTGTCGTCATCCTTTTTCATAAAGTGTAACCAAACTTTTGAGCGTTTGTGCCGCTTAGGCGCCATGTTTCCTACTGGCTAAAAGACGCTACGCAACGTGGTGACGTCATTCGAGGCGACTGGAATCAATAAGGAAAAAGTTTGTAAAAATGGCAAACGATTCCAAGGAATTGAAACAGTGGGAACCGGTTCTCAACAAGAACCGGTTTTCGATACCCATCCCTACCAATGACCAACCAAACCAATGCCAGTCGGGCTCCACAGTCAGCACAAGGCCCACTAGAAGATATTGGACAATAAAGCCTTTGTGATCGTTGAGTCAGAGATATTCACACCAGTGACCTGCTGGAGGTCATTTGTAGCTCTGACATTGATCCATGCAGAAAGAAGCAGATACTGGTCCTGCTGATGGGTTAGGGACCTGTCCAGTTCTCCTAGAGAAACTGCCCATCTCCTGAAATCTCCTCCATGCTCCCAAGACTGTGCTGGGAGACACAGCAAACCATCTGACAATAGCACATGTTAATGTGGTATCCTAGAGAATTTGACATGTGCAGCCTTAGTAGGGTCCACGTATCACCTGAAGCTACCAGTAGTGACAGTGCAAAACTAGTGAGGAGGAAAAAATGTCAAACCATTCCTGTTTTGGGGGATGTTACATTGTTGCACCTGTTGCTATTTTCATAATCACCAAAACAGACACTTCACTGACCGAATCAATATGCCAGAAGTTTAGGTCACTTGATGCCATAGTGTAAGTAAAATATGTCCCTTTTCTATTCTATAAGGGGGCTGGGGGGTTACAATACCATATGCATTTTTCCTTCTACTTGATGCAACCCTCCTCATTTATCTCCACTAATCTAATCTATACTGCCTGACAAAGTAGAGGAGCGGTTTGTACAACCAATTTCATTCATATTAATAATGAGAGAAGACTAACTGAAATCATGCACAGTTCAAAACTACATCTGACCTCTGTTTATAACTTATTATTTAATGTTGAGGCCAGTCAAACTTTGTAACGCACGCTTCTGAATAACTTCAGACATATGAAATATTGGGACACACAGCTGGAATAACCTTAACTGTGAATTTCCTGTTATGGTTAAAGACTGGCAAGAGGATTGATCCTGACCGATGACTGATCATCATCACAAGAAACACAAATAAAGAGGGGTGTTCATTTTAATAGGTGGAGTAACAAACAAGCTAAAAACAAAAGAGAAATCTGTCTTCTTTCAGTCCTCAATATTCTTGTGGCTTAGACCAGCGGTCCCGACCTTTTTTGTACTGTCAGACAGTATTTTCATGGACCGACAAAATAAAATCATACGACCAAGAAACAAACTATGGTGTTTAGTAGTTAATGTTAAAAACCCTGAAAACCATAAATTTCACACCCCAGGCTCAATTCTGGCGGCACCAAACGACTCAGGGACAGCGGGTTGGGGACCGCTGGCTTAGAGGGAGTTCCTTACAATTCAGGAATAATCAGTAATACATCAAGAAGGAGCCACTTGGCTCTCTGTGTCTCTGCCTGGACTGGTAGTAGTCCAGTCGCATACCTGACCTTTGACTTTCACAGTTCACCTGAGACAGCAAAGCCAACGCTACTGAAACCTAGTAAATGCCTTTAGTTGACTGCAGTGGCAACGTTTTCAAAACACCATGCAACAAGTGGAGAACAGGGGGTAACCTGCAACAAGTAACCTGCAACAAGTAACATGCAACAAGTAACCCGTAACAAGTAACAAGTAACCTGTAAAAAGTAACCTGTAACAATAACCTGTAACAAGTAACCTGTAACAAGTAACAAGTAACCTGTAAAAAGTAACCTGTAACAATAACCTGTAACAAGTAACCTGTAACAATAACCTGTGAAAATCTGGCCAAACTATGGACAGATTTTTGCAGGTTACTTGTCACAAGTGAGAGAAGAAAATCAGGGTTTTAAACTCTGGCCCCCTGCAGCCAAGATTAAATATGTGACAGAATATTACAGCAATCAATAAGATGGCGACAAGGCGGGTTCTTCTGTAGCCCTTACTCTTCCTAAGCACTCACAGAACTTTACACGTGCCTCATTCACCCATCCAAGCACTTTTTCCTGTCTACGTATACTCTGATGGATACAACCTGGGGTTGTTGCCAACTGGAGCAGCCAGGGATTGAACCAGCAACCTTTGGTCCAGTAGACGACCTGCTCTACTTTCCTTCACAACAAAATATGACCCTTCAGAAATGCTGAGATACCCAAAAACATTTGTGTCATTCGTTGAAAAAAAATCTGTCTAAAAGAGGATTGTGTAATATTGTTGCCACCTTAAACGCCCGTTTCATTATCAAGTTAATAAGAAGAGCAAATCATAACCATGTTTACCCACAAGGCACAGCTATGATTAAATGACACTGACCAAACCTTCTCCTGAGCAGTCTTTACTCTATATTGCTGTGACAATTAATCAATAAACATTGATTAAGTTAAGTTGTGAAATCAAGACAAACTCTTACTAGTTTGTTTATGCTAAAACATGTGTAGGTGCACGGACCCCCGGTGTAAATAAAGACGCCATCTTTTTGAGAGGGAATAAAACACTTCCCCATATGAACAAGTTCAAGCAAAGCAGCCATAACGACCTATTTTGCAACCTAAAGCCCCAGAAATCCTGTTTAAAACACCACCATAAAACTTCAAAAACATGCAGGTCCAATCTAAGCAGTTTCTCTGTTTTTGTTACCGTGTAGATACAGCTTTTTTTTAACCATAACCCCCTGCTAATGTGGCTAAGCGCTAACAGAAACCAGCAGTGGGTTTAGGGGTGTGTTAGTTAACGGGCTTTCAGAGCAGCTAATATGGAAAGAAGGACTGTATAAAAATTGCTGAGAGGGAGAAAAAGAGGGACATGAAAAGAGGAGAAGAAAGGAGAGGAAGAGGTGACCCGTGGCCCCCCGATGTAATGCTGGAAACCATCAGTGGGGGGGCCATTTAAAAATTGCTCCATAAAGGCATTTAACAGTTTGGGGGGTGCCAGCGTGGCGAACAGGTAGCTGCTGATCTTTCAACTTAATGTGTGTATGTGTGTTTTTCCAGATAACTACAGCACTGAAGTCAAAGATGGACAACAGCTGGTCTTTTCTCAATTATCGAACTGTTGTTAGAGTCTGGCATCAGAACAGCTGATCTACAGCTGATACAGAAAGATGGTCTGTCTAGCAAAGATACTAACTTTGATTGTCTCCACTGCTCTTACTGTCAGATATGAAGCGCTACACTTATTCTTCCATTTCACACATATATGTTTACAGATCTATATATCATGAAGCAACATTAACGCATGTAAACACTGAGAGCACAAACCAAACCACAGAGCATAGAACATAAATTATATTTGGTGACTTAAAGCAACTATGGGCAAAATAACTCCTGGCAAACAAAGTGGGCGGGGCCTGCCATAAACTCTCAGGTGAGCGACTCAGAGAGAGGGAAGAATATTTTTGATTTACTTTTTGATGTCTGATGCGACTGTATTTGTACAACATAGTAGAGTACTAGAGTGTCAAGTGTAGCTTCTCTTTTGATGACTTGAATGCAGGAGAAAGGCCATACAAACAAAAGGCAGACTTTTTGTTTATATGTGGTCTCACTGAAGGTCTTTCAAAGTTGTTCTGTAATGTTAGGGATCGCTCAGGGATAGCTCAGTAGGTAGAGTGGTTGCCCTGTGATCGGAAGGTCGGAGGTTTGACTCTGAACGGCTACCCTGAGGTACCCCTGAGCAAGGTAGCGTCCCTACACACTGCTCCCCGGGCGCTGCACTGGTGGCTGCCCACTGCTTCACTGGGGGAATGGGTTAAATGCAGAGGAGCAATTTCCCTACGGGGACTAACACGTACACATTGTTATTACATTACCTCAGAAGTGTCTTAGTGCATCTGTAAATATGTTTTATATTTTACATTCTTTACAGTAGCCACACTTTGCTTTGGTGAAAGCGTTGCAAACCCTCGGCCTTCTCTCAATGAGCTTCATGATGTTGTCACCTGTGTCACTTCACAGGTGTGCCTGTCAGGGTTCATTTGTGGAGTTTCTCACCGTCTTGATGGTGTTGGGACCGTCAGTTGTGTTGTGCAGAAAGCAGGTAACGTAAAGAGAAACGACAGTCCAGTGTAACTTTAAGATCTGATGGTCAGTCAATCTGGAAAATTACTAAAACTATGAATGTGAGATGTGAGATGTCCAGGTGAGAGGCCAGTGAACCTTTTGACCACAATCTTGGAGAGTGAGAGGATGCCTGCAGCTGTATCACCAGCTAAACTATGAGCCCATGTTTATATGTCTGTATTATTGATTGTCCTACTTTATCAGTTGGTAATTCTTTGTTACGAGGAATCCTAATGAGAGGAAACAAATGTACACAAAGAAAGAAACAAAGGAAGCAAAGTTAACTGAAGTACTCAGAGTTGCACTGTGATGAGTTCATTTAGTTCAGGCTTTCTGTTACTTAACGCAAACACACAGAAACACCCCAATAAAGGCTTCTAGTTTCTAATGATGCAGTAAACACACCAGGTATTCCACCATGCTCCGAGCTTCTCCTTGATCTTTTTATATGCACGAACCTGTTGCCGCCAGCAACACCGCCACAGTGAGAGTGCACACATGTACAGGTAGTAAAATCAGCTCCAGTGCTTTTTGTTTGATGTTAGTTAATGCTAACCTGAACACAGCTGGAACAGTAGCAGTGATATAAAGATACTAGAGACTTTATGCTGATGAACATTTATTTATACATACATAATGCACTTTTTCATTTTCCAGTTTACCATCAACAAGTTGCATAGAGAGCAAAGTAAAGCTATCAGTCTTTTATCTGTAACATCTTTACTTTGAAAACAACCAAAAAGCCAGCAATTATAACTTAATTAGGTTTTATTGTGTTTTTTTCTTTCAATTTAGTGCATTAAGCATTTTCTAGGTGATATTTATTCTAAATATTGCAAAACTACAAAGTAGCAGGGACATTGCGTCAATCACACCGAATGTGTATTTACCAACAAGCTGAACGAGCTCTATGCCCATTTCGAGGTTAGCCAGGCAGCTAGTGCTAACTACAGCCTGAAGACATTAGATGTCATCAGCGAGTAAAGGGGGATCAGCATCGCGTAGCACGACATCTGAGCGGCGCTAAGCGTGAACACCAGGAAGGTGGCGGGATGTGTTGCTGTGCCGACCATCTAGCAGGCGTGTTCACTTCCATCTTCATTGAGTCGCTGTCTACATCTGTGATTCCCACATGCTTCAAAAGATCCACCATCATCCTTGTGCCCAAGAACAACAAGCCCTTGTGCCTGAACAACTGCTGTCCAGTTGCACTGACTTCAGTGGCAATGAAGGTGTTCGAGAGGTTGCTGAAGAACATCATCTCCTCCTGCATCCCAGACACCACAAAACTGCTTCAGTTCACCTACCAACCCTGCAGAGGACAGAGGATGACAGAGATCACAGAGATCTGCACAAAGTCTACAAGCCCCAGTGGAGAGGCTGCAGTCCCTTAAGTTTCTCAGTGTCCACATCTCCTCAGACCTGACATGGTCGGCTCACATTCAGGTCCAGTCCTAAAAGACTGTAGACAGCATCCTCAGACAGATCATCAGATCCTGGTATTGGAACAGCTTGGTCCTGGGCTGAAAACCTCTTTAGAGAGTGACCCGTGCAGAAGAACGCTCCTGCAGTGCTGTTCTCCCTTCCCTACAGAACATTTACACGAGGAGATGTTGGTCCAGAGCAGCTCAGATATTAGAGGACTTATCCCATCCCAGTAACAAACTGGTTCAACTTCTCGCAGAATCAGGCAGAAGGTTCCACACCACTGGGACAAAAACAAGAGAAGCTTCTATCCTCAGGCCATCCGAGTCCTAAATCTGAACATGTTCCCACTCCCTCTAGCATCCATAAGTGACTGAAACAAGACCTTTTATCATATTCTTGCCACATTCCAGAACTTTCACGGTCATATCTCATATCATGTCTCATTCACTATTACGTCACACACTGCTACACTGATCATGCTGCTTCACTACTGTGTACATTACTGTTTACACTTTTCTGTTCACTCTGTTGAATTACTCGGTTTATATCACTCTGGTCACCTGTTTACTCTACTGCACTGTTCTGTCAATACATTTTCAGATTTTTTATTTCATTTACTTATTGTATATAATGTATTTTTTTGCATAGTCACAGGAGCAGTTCAGGACACATTTCACTGTTTGTTGTACTCCTATGACTATGCATGTGACAAATAAACAACCGTGAATCTTGACTCTTTAATCTTGAATGTACTCATTTTAAATTGGGCTGCTGTTACCACAACTGACCACAGGTCGCCAAATCAGCCAATGCTGAAGCTTTGAGATTGTACAGTGTTTTTATTCTTACTAAAATGAGACACACTCTGAAATCTCTTAGTTTTTATTTTCAAGTGACGCTAATAACAAACAATATACATTATCTGTAATCTGCTATTATTTTTCTAATATTTTCCACTGATGTCATTTTAAATGCTTTATGGTTGGCTGTATACACAGCCATCATCATTACTTAGTTTTAGTAACTTGTGATTTACTTTATTACCCAGTCTGTTGCCAAATTATTCACTCATTAGTTGCAGATATTATGGTCATGTGCTAATTAGTATAAGTAGTCATATTAGCTTAAAACAAATAACAAAAACAAAATTACAGATATGTTAAAAATCCAGATCTAGCTGTTTATCTATCAACCCGACCACCATAAACTAGAAAATGACAAGAATGAAAATAACAGCCTACAGCTGCTTTGAGCTAAGTTTTACAGGAGTTTTAATAGAAGAGCACCAGTGTCAGTAATGTTAATAGCAGCACAGTAAGTGGCTACCTAAAGACACACATTACGAACGCGTGTCTACGAAAAGCGTAAAGGCTTTTAAAACAACTCTTCACACCTGCATCACCAAACTGTGGAGAAAAGGGAGTAATAGGTGCTGACAGAGGGCTAGATTTACTTCTCAGTGGCTTTTAAGATAAAAATGTATTTCAACATAATGCCTGCTGTCAGAAAAAAGAAAGAAAGAAAAGTCAAGTGGTCATTCAGTCCACACACGTAGGCAAATAAGACTTTTCAAGTTCTCCCAGTCAAAGGGCCATTAGTTCCCAACATACGCACATAAATATACACACACACGCAGTCTCTAATTTGATGTGTATTTATAGTAGTCTGAGTGGCCTGGACACCACAATGGATGGAGGAAAATGTAGAGGCGTGATTACACACTACTATTCCCAGCCCTCCCCTCCCTTCCTTTAAGCAGCACACCAAGTCGTTACTGTTCACTGCAGTTTTCATGCTGAAAGGTCAAGAAGAAAGAAAATGAGGACTACTATTTTTTTTTTTAATTTTTAAAACCATTGTACATTTTCACCACTTCTAGTTCTAGATGCTTTAGGAGCTCGCCAAGAAACTTAAGCACAATTTATCGTTCCAGCATGGAGCACAAAGCACAGAAAAGATTCAACTTAGTGGTATAAACATCTGGAAAAAAGTATTGGACCACACCTTTCTTTTTCAAACTATGAAAGCTCCCCTATTACTGCTTCTAGGATTTAAGAGCGTAAGTAGCAGCCGAGTGTTGCTAATAAAATTCATTTGATTAGCTGATCATCACCAACTGTGACTATCTCTATACAGGAAGACGCTTTGGCAGTTTGATGGGCTGTAGCATTCAGGTGTGTGTTAACACAGTGCTGTCAACGCAATATTTCCAGGAAGTCTCAACCAGTCAGAACGCACAATACTCAGATAAACACAAGAGCTACATTTCGGTTGGCACTGCTCTACATTTAATGAAAACCCGACAGCACGGTGGTGGAGGAGGGAGGACAATGTATTTGACCGTAAACACTTTTGTTCATCAGAGCATCTTTTTAACAAAATTGGGTCATGCAACAGAACAATGACCCCAAGCATGACATGACGAAAACAGTAAGCTTGCTGGCATTTTCAGACAATCGGCAAACAGTCACTCAGTCTACTGATGCAATGACTCGACCATTTCAAGTTCAGAGAAATCTCATTTAATTGGAGACTTTGCTGAAGAAATGAGCAGTGGAGAGCTTTAAAGGGTTAAAGCACATATTTGTCATTTTTTTAAATATGCTTTCAGATTACCACATTCACACCTCATAGCCTTTTTAATAGAAGTAACCTGCTTAATGTGGTCATGCGTGTGTGTGTGTGTGTGTGTGCAATCTGCACTGAAACACCTGCCAGTTTCTAGAAGGACACAAGGGAAGGAAGAGAAAGGGCCTAATATTTCATATCTCCAGTGACTCCGTTTAGTGTGCCTGCAAAAAATTCAGTTATGACAAATTCCTTTCATGTGTTCAAGTCATCACGCACACACACACACACACACACTTTAAGGTATGATCTTCAGTGAAAATGAACCAACGCCATGTATTTTTGGCTTATTTGCAACCATTTTTCCACTTGCAGCTCCAGCTGGATGTGTGTGCACGGACACTGGGACACCAGCGACAGAGGGAATTTCCAGAGAAGAGCCGTCTATCATCTCCTCCTACCAAAAGACTGAAGGGCAGATATTTTTCTCTATATTTCTTTTTTATTGTGTCACTAAAATTGAGCTTGACACACAAGCTGTGCATAAATTCGTCAGGTCATCAGTTTTCTGTGGCACCCCCCGTGGCTACAACTTGCTCACCAAGCAAGATTTTAAGATTTACTTTTAAATCTGCTCACTCCTGGCTACAAAAACATATATGTATGCATTGACGGCTGTAAAGCTTAAGTGGAGGATTACAAAGGTGGCGCTCACCTGCTGCAAACTCCCAAGTAGTGAAATCTGAAAATGTTCCATTTCCCCTCATATTGTCACACACACATAGATCAGTGCGCGCACACCCTCACATCAGCTCCATTGTCCACGTGGAGTAAAAAAAGGTGCAGGTTTTTCAATCAGCCCCTCTGGGTTGGCGTTCTGGTAGAAGGCACTGAGGGCAAACACGAACTCGTCTACCCCAAGTTACAAAGTTGAGACATCAGTAACGTGTAACTGGTGCAATACACGGATGATCCTGGAGCGACAATTATTAATCAGGTGTAGGAAGAAAACCAACACAACTACATCAGTGTGCATTTGTGTTGCTGGCTCCAACACCTGTGTCATACTGTAGTTCTTTGTAGCCTTTTCAGTGAGTGTGATGAAAAGGAGAAAGTAAAAAAAAAACAGCAGTTGAGTTTTCATTTGCCATCCTTGTGACCTCTTTGCTTCCGTGATGTTAGACGTATAATGGACGGACTAAACAACAACATTTTCCTCATTCCACACATTTAATGCTCATCCGAGATACCTCTCCTCTTCCTCACACACACATACGCAGACACCTAAACCGCTAATCATAGGAAAATAACAGGGTAAGAGCATGATCATAAAACCACACATATTTCTCCCTCCTGCTTCCATAATGTCACATATTACAGACATGTGAAACACCTGCTTCAGAGCACACAAGCGGCACGATGAGACAGTGAGCTAAAAGATAAGGAGAGAGGGGTTTAGGCAAGGAAGGGGGGGGGGGGCCTGTAGGGATGTGGACAAACGTGTAATTTGAAGGGTTTAAACAGGACAGAGAAGCACTAATAGAGGAAGGTACGGTGGCCCTGAAGTGCAAACCACAAAAACAAATCACAAAACGCACAACAAATTGAAAAGCGCAACAACAAAAACCAAACCGGAAGAGGTAGGTACCAATGCTGCAACAACAGGCATCACTGATTGGATGATGGATCCGGTAGCCTTTTGAACCGGAAGTTGTTCTGCCGAACGCATTTTTACTCTGTGATAGAGTCTTGAAGTCTTTTGCCACAGCCGCTGCAAAAGTTTGGTGACTGCTCTACCAACTTTTTTCCACAACTTGGACAAAACATGTTGACTGCTCTTTCTCATAACCACGTTCGGCAGAACAACTTCCGGTTCAAAAGGCTACCGGATCCATCATCCAATCAGTGATGCCTGTTGTTGCAGCATTGGTACCTACCTCTTCCGGTTTGGTTTTTGTTGTTGCGCTTTTCAATTTGTTGTGCGTTTTGTGATTTGTTTTTGCGTTTAGTGAATTTGTTTTTGCGCTTTTCAATTTGTTTTTGCGTTAAGTGATTTGTTGTTGTGCTTTTCAATTTGTTTT
>VUQR01032272.1:0-16445 GCA_015108515.1 Hemichromis elongatus
ATGAACGTGTAAAATTTAAGAGAAACACACGCCTTTGTTGTTGGGTACAGAAGGAGCCAGGTGTTCATATTTCTTGTGTGTAGGTTTTTTTTTTCTTTTTTTTTTTTTGTTTGTTTTGCGTTCCTGATGTACCATTGACAGGTTTTTCCCCCTCTGTTACATTTGGATTGTTTTTCTTTTAAAAACTAACTGCAATGGTTTGTCTTGTTAAGAAGTGCAGTACAGAGATGACCTGCAGAATCACACCTTAATTTGATCTTTTCCACTTTAAAATCCTCAGTGTAGCAGCAGTGTACGACAACTATTCCTGTATATTGCCTTTTTGCTGGAAAATGTATGTTGAATAAAAATTTTCTATAAAAACAAATAGACGCACCTCTGCTGCTTATCCGAGCCAGTGTGCGATTCCTGGCATTTGCCAAAAAGTAAAAATTTTTGCAGTTATTTAAACTGTCATAAATGACTTATTGACCCCGAATCTGTCAAAGTCAGGTCAATCATATCTCAAATGAAGAATATTAAGTAATTTAGAGCCAGAAAGAACAAGTGACTTTTATTTATCTGGGTAAAAAGTGTCATTGACATTAGGGGGGGAAAAAAAGCAAGAGCAATCTATTCAAGAGGGCGCCAGAAATGATAAAACATAACATCACAGTTCTATAATCTTTTTTGAAGTAAGACTGGATTGGTGACAATATGGGTACAATTATGAAAAGTCAGTCTGTTTACTAATAGAAGTAAAGATATTAGACATGAAAACAGCCTAAATCACGTTTTGGCAGATGATCACTTTTTTGGCTCAACACATGAAAGGAACACTGTTATGGAAATAAAAGTGTAAAACAAAAAAATCGTTTTTTGTATACAGGTTTACCATATGTTCTGGATTATTTCAGGGTTATAACAAAAACCTGAAGGTTTCTTCACAAATTCTCAAAATTTAATTGAAACTACTATGTTGGCTTGCTATTTATGTTACAGAAACACAGAGACTCGAGACCAGGCAGAATTTTAATTAACAATTTCATTGCTATCTGCAGAAAATGTTGATTTGAATTTGTAGGAGCGGGAAAGGATGGAGACCTTTTTTTGCTTAGGTCTTTAATCTTGTTAAACCTCATGATGTCGGTTAAATAAGAGAATCTGCGGATGCAACATCTGGAAATTGTAAACAAATCTACCCAGTTATTGTAAAAAAAAAAACAACACCTCGAACCTGGAGCTCGGTACACTGTCCAAAAACATCGGAGCACTTTTGCAAACATATTGACAACCTGACCTGATATGTGAAGATTATGCCACTACAGTCTTGGCTAAAGCAATCTTAATAGTGTAGTGTCTGACTGAAAAATGGGGATTTTAAAACTTTACTTACAGTTTAGAGCGCCACCATTGCCTATTAATAGTAGGTGTGGGGTCACCGTTAATGTGCTTTTTTATGAATATTACACTGTATTATACCGTAAGAGCAACAGGCTTCAGCTCCTGTGCAGAGCTGATTATTAAATATGTGCAAACAGCAGCATGTTTTCAGTCTGTCACATCTGTAAGTAACACCAAATTAAAAAAAAGCTTGCACTTCAGTAACTCATAATTCAGTAACTGTGGATTCAAACAGCAAACCCCAACATTTATACATAGAGCAGATTAAGTTAAAATTTGTCAGGACTGGAAACCTGCTCCATCTTCTCATCTCTGGAGATTTCCATTTATAAGCACCAAACAACTCAAAGGTAAACATTATGTTGGAAAATCTGTTTATATGTGTTGCTCATATATCAGCTGTCTGCAGAAATGTAGAACTGAAAAAATGTATGAGTAGAACTTCAGATCCCGAGTGTGTGAGGACAGAGAAGGATGGACTTTATATTTCAGTTTGTGATGATTCTTCTCTCTGTGATTACAGGAACTGCCCTCAGATTCAGACCTCAGCACCACCCAGTGACAGCAGACAGATCATTCCAACATGTTCACATGTTAACTGCAAAATTAACTGATGAAACAGAACAAAGGTTAAAGTACCAAATGTGCTGTCAGTAAAAGCTGCAGCTGTCTGATTGATAAAGTTAAAGACAAAAAGTCAGAAGGATTAATCACCAATGTAACCGTGTCACTATATATCAGCATTAACAGTCCCTCTACCTAAGGAGAGCCACTCATTCACTTTATTCACAGACAGTTATTTATTTATTCACTTACTCAGCCATTCTGATTTATTTATTACTTTATTTAAAAAACAAAAAACGTGTATATACTGTATACTGTATTTATAATCCATTTCTTATTGTCTGTGTATGCCCTTCCCTCATCTTTAACGACATGCTGCTCTGCTGTTTCCTAATTGCCCCTTGGGGATAAATAAAGTAATTCTGATTCTGATTCAGTTTGGTGTTTCAGAAAGCTGCTGATCTCAGACCTGCACAGCTTCTGTTTTAAACACTGAATGTACTCAGCTACATGAAGAGCACATGATGTTTTCTCTGACACAATTAAATAAAACCTGATGAAGTTCAAAGCTCCCTCGTAGAGGGACACTCCCACAAGGCTTAAATATGGGACTCTCCACCATTTGACCCTAGAACTGAAGAAGCTTCTCGGATGAGAGGTGAAACGTCCAGACGCCTTTTCCTTACAGCTCCTTAGACGATGAAGTTCAAAGTTCGTCACATTTATGTTGAATTAAAAACTTCTGATCTGTAATACTTTCACTGTTTTTTACGAATAGTATGTTATTTACCATGAAGTAATTCAGAGTCATTTATACCAGAGTAACCAGAGGGTATAATATATATTTAAATAATTAACTTTCTACAGGACTGAATATAATATCTTTATGTAAAAGTCCAGAGTCTCTGAGAATTATTATATTATAATATATTATATATATTATTATAAGTATTTATAATATTACACAAAGCAAAGGTCTCCATCACAGTGTTCATGAAATGCTGGGTTTATTCATCCTCTGGAGCAGGCCTACAGTGGAGCTCTGAAGATTTCCCTGTGAGGGAGCTGCCGGTGAAGATCATGAGTCCTGCTTGATCCCTGCGATGAGCTTCAGTCTTCCTGGTGTTTCTGAAATGATTCCTCTCTCAGTGGGTCAAAAGAACATCTGGCACAGGACAGCTGTGATGAAACCTCTGGACCAGGAAACCCAGCTTGGTCCTCACTAGTTTCCCCCCAGGGTGGATGTAGCTGTTGATATTAATATGGAAAAACAACTACACTTATATGACACCTGCTGCTTTTTTCATTTATGGTTTTCGTGTTAGGCTGTAGAGTGATCTGTGAGTATAATGGATTCAAAACTTTTTTAAATCGTCAGTGTTATGTTAAAATCTAGAAGGACAACATTACATTTTTGATATTAACAGTAAGTCTGGGCCTCTGTGGGGTATACAGCTGACCTCATCGCTGTCTAAAATGTACAAGGAGTGCTGAATCATTCAAAAATACAGACTATTTGCGTAGGTGTGTAGCATTGCTAACTAGCTAGCAACAAGCCTCTAACACAGTGAGTATGCTAGCGGCTAATCTAGCAAGAGTGATTTTAGATGTTGTGGAATTATAAGATAAGCTGCGTGTCTTTTTCATAATAGTGACGTGGTTGTATTTAACTTAATTGAACGAGTCGTCGGTCGCGCTAAATCCACCAGCAGATAAACTGCAGCAGCCGGTGTCCCCCTCCATCTTTGAATACTGCCGTAGATTGCGGAATGTTTTCTCGTGTAGATGGGGAAGTCATTTTAATGTTGTATCGCATGCAAATTAATTGGGGAAAAGGACTTTCCCATCTACACGAGAAAACATTCCGCAATCTACGGCAGTATTCAAAGGAGGAGGGGGACACCGGCTGCTGCAGTTTATCTGCTGGTGGATTGAGATTTGGATTCTTTTTGCCGGAGGTAACTTTGGCACGACAATTGTCCTGAACTGTACAGTCTCATCAAAAATATGAAAACTCCGGAGTTTCTGTGTTTCTGCCTTTTTTTTGGAACTGTGCCTGGAAAACGACATGAAAACGGTAGGAGACTAATCCTCAGTAACTGCATTCACATGTACTGATAGGAGAAGTTTGAAAGTAAAATAATACATTTCTTTTTCAGCTAAATTTGTACAGTGCTGTAAATCTAAATATTATGAATGTGTAATTTTAATTTTATAAATCCAGAATATAAAAGATAATTACAATACAGGGATTGTTGGATACGACTTTTAAAGTGGTCTAAGGAGCTTGTAAAGAAAAAAGCGTCTGGACTTCTTTAGGTTGCTTGAAGATGTTTCACCTCTCATCCCAGAAGCTCAGAAGCTTCTTCCGTTTCCTTTCCGGTCCGAAAGGAAGAAGCTTCTGATTGCAGTTCATTACCTGTTAAACTCTCAGCTTTCCATCAGCAGGTCCTTCTCTATTGGAAACTAATTTATAAACATAACTCTACTCCTCACAATATATATACACTCTATATGGAACCACAGGTATATCCATCTGTGTAGAAAATCTGTGTATATAGATGAATGGAGATCCAAAGGGATTTGGGCTGTAGCTCATTTTATGGATGAAAATGGGGTTTTATTAAAACATGAAAAGTTTTGTGAGAAGTTTGATGTAAGATGCATCGCTAAGAGATATAAATCACTAATCAAAGCCATCCCAGTCCATTTGAGATCAATGATCAAAGAAGATATTGTGCACTCTAAAATCTCAAACAACAACTTAGATTAATGTCTAAACCTATTAAATAAAGTAAACTTATTAATTTACAGTTAAATTGTCTCATTTATGATTTTAAAGTTAACCTCTTTTACTTTGGGTGAAAAAGGAAGTGAGATATACTTTCTTCTTATCGCCTCAACCTCTCTGGTCTCAAATTCTTTAAGAATATAATTTCTTTTAACTGGATTAGGACAAATTTCATTTATCAAAATATTCCTGATCACTTTGTTTGTGAACCTACTGTCACCTAATAGGTTTAGACATTAATCTAAGTTGTAGGTCTAACGAGTGACTTGTGTAAACACAAGTAAAACATAGAATATTTGAAATATGTGATGACCGTGAAACACTGAGTTTTCAAAACTAATGGGCTGGCTGAGGTCAGGTGGTAGAGCAGGTCACCTACTAACCGGTAGGTTGGTTGTTCGATCCTAGTCTGCTCCAGTACTGAAATCCTTGGGCAAGATACTAACCCCAGGTTGCTCTCCGATACATCTGTCAGAGTGTGAGTGTGTATTTAGATAGTATTAAAATACTTAGAAAAGTGCTTGTGTGAATGAACGAGTTGTGTAAAGCGCTTTGTGTGCTCAGAGTAGAAAAGTGCTGTATACAACCAGTCCATTTACCAAAACTAAACGAGTCTCTTGGTCATTTCACAACGTATGAAATCAGTGAATAAGTCTTTTCCATATTTGTGTTTTTAGAGTAATGGTTATGTACATGCGTTTTAGGACTTATTCAAATTTAAGGATTAAAGTATGCTTCATCCTTCAGAGCAGGAAGTCATGACAGTGGTTGTCCCAGAAGGAAGAGATGCCATCCTCCCATGCTCCCTCAGCACCAAGCTGAACCTTCAACATGAGGTCTTCGACTGGAAGAAAGATGGTCAGAAGGAGGTGTTCCTGTACTCTGCTCGCGATGAATACAATAACGGACGTCCGGGACAAGACGAGCAGTTTAAAGGTCGGGTCTCACATTTCCCAGAAGAGCTGAAGCTTGGTAACGCCTCCATAGTCATCCGAAACACCAAGGTGGTCGACAGTGGAGACTACACCTGCATTTTTCCACTTCTTCAGCCAAAGCAACAAAGTTTCAACATTAAACTCATCGTTGGTGAGTTTTGAATTTTGAAAACATCCTAAAACACGACTAAGATCGCTGCTTTAATCATTCCAATGATGTAACAACTGAGTTCTTTATTTATGATGTGACCTGTGAGCAGTTTTAGAAAGACAAAAATGCTTAATGCTGAGGTGGCTTTCTCTGTTACATCGTACAAATTTAGCTATGAGGCAAACAGCGTGGAATTAGCAGATGTTGCAGAATGAAAACGTGTTGTTGTTGCCTTTCAGAAAGTGTCTTTAAGGACCGATCGGGTGATGTCACAGGTGAGCGATGATGTCGTGATGATATCTGTGCTGCAGCTCTGCAGGCCTGAGCATCATTTGAGAAATGTTCATACTGAACAGCATAAAAGGATCAGTTAATCAGACCCCGGTAAAGTCTGTGATGTTCTGTTGTTAAACACAGATCGGGAGAAACGGTGTTGAACCCTGTTTTTGACCCATAACCCCAATTCCAAAACAGCTGAGATGCTGTGTAAAATGTGAATACAAATAAAATACAATGACTTTCAGGTCTCATAAAATGATATTTCATTCAGAATAGAACACAGAAAACCCAAAAAAATTATATTTTAGAAAAGAAAAAGAGATCTTTTTGAATTTGATGGCAGCGACGTGTCTCCAAAATGGCAGGCAGCGTCATGTTTACCTCGTGTAGCATCCTCTCTTCTCTTAACAGTGGTCCATAAACATCTGGGAGCTGAGGAGACCATCTGCTGGACTTTATGACAGGCATGTTGGTGAAACATCTGGACTGCATGCTGCCCAGTCCAGCATCCAAACCATGAAGCCATCTTTGTTTGTTTTTTAAAAAGATCCAATATGCAGTCTAGCATGATCCTGGGGAAGAATACAAGGCCTGTGACTGGACAATACGTTGCTCTATGGAGGTCCCTTATGCACAGAGATTTCTTCCGATTTTCTACAACTGCTATCAAATTCAAAATGATCAAATATGTTTTACAAAACACTAAAATGTATCAGTTTAAAGATCTTTAAGTCTGAGATGCTGCGGGTTACGGTCATGTGACAACACTCGCCTGTAACAGTATTGTAACTGCAGTATACTGTAGTACTGTTGTGCAGCCAGATGATGTCAGTATTTATTCGATTTTGGTTAATTTGGTTTAATTGACTGTCAGTTTGTTTTTTATGGTGATTAATTCCATGTCATTCCATGTTCCATGTCCACCGTCATGGAAGAAAGCTACAATAACATTACAAAGTATATAATATAACAGTATTAGTATTGGTCTCTGTGACCTTGTGCTGCAGCTGTAGCTTCATCGTGTGCTCACAGGTGCAGCTCCAAAGCCTTTCGTTGGGATCCTGAACATCACGGAGGACGGGGCGCTGCTGAAGTGTGAGGTTCCAGGTGCTTTCCCAAAGCCTACGGTGGAGTGGAAGGGCAGCAATGGAAACATCCTTCCTGCCGAGGAGCCGCAGGTGTCGTACAGAGGAGACCGCTACTACATCACCCTCCTCATCACTGTGACCAAGACAGACGCCAACCTCCTCCACTGTGTAGCCACACAGCAGGAGATCAGCCATGTGACTGAAGCGGAGATCTACATGCCTCGCTGTGGTAAGATTTCTTCTTCTGTAATTTTTTAGATTTTAAATAGACGCTGTTTAACAGTAGTTCTGTACACTGTTCTGTGAAACAGCGCTGCATTAACTTTTTTGTTTAACGTGTTTCAGGGAAAACAGCTGAGCCCTGCTGTGGAGCTGGCATGGTTGTAGCAGCATTTTGCGGTGGAGCTCTGAGTACTGCAGTTCTGTTTGTAGTCATAAAGTATATTAGAAGATGACAGAGAGCTGAGAATAATGATGGATTTCATATTCCGCGTTTATTTTGACATACAGCATGTGAGAAGTGTAAAACTCAAAATGTATTAATGAATCTTTTTGGTTTTTGAAATTTTTGAAGATTGGCTACACAATCCAAACACCAAAGTCTTTTTTACAGCAAGTAGTTTCAGGTACCGTATATTTATCTAAGTTGTCCAGCTAACAGGTGAAGAGTGAGTTTTTATTTTTTATTGAAACTCTGATTAATCCATTTGCTGTAGATGTAAATTAATAAACTGTAAACTGAGGTACATGTAAACATTTAAGGTGATGTTAGTGCTGAACGATTGTCTCCACAGTCTGATCATCTTACCCTCCTGCTGTATGATCACTAATGCTGTGTACTATCAGCACCATCATGAGAGACTTTGGGCTGTGGATTCACCACACGGTGCCTTAAAATCAGCAGAACGTGAACCTGCAATACTCAAAGGCAGCTCATGAAATGTAGTAATGATGGCAGCTGTTAGCTTTCTTTAAACCTGCTTTTATGTGCACTTCTGAGTCTATTTATTCCTTACTCCTTAAATCACGTCTTAAAACTCACTTTTTTTAAAATTAGTTTAACTGTCATCAGGCCTGTTTTATGTTTGTCACCTTTGATGTTTCTTGGTGTGTTTGTTGCTTGTTTGTTAACTTTTTTTCCTTTGCATTGCCTTTTGATGCCTCGCTGTTTTTTTTTGCTGATTGTTAAGCACTAAGCAACCCTGTTGTTTTAAAATGTGCTATGTAAATAAATAAACCCTAACCCTAACCTTAAAAATGATTTAAAGTTGATGACTGGTGATTGATCAGGCCCTGACAAGTGACTGAGATCAGTCTAAGACCTGACTGAAGGTGCTAGTGATGCAGCACCTTTATCGATCGAGTGCAGCCTAGAGTCTTCATCCAAGGGAACCGGATTGTATTTAATTTTAAAAAGCTTTAAAAGGTGGAGACAAAATCAGCTGTTTTTCCATTCTTACAGTGTCACTCAGCTCCTCAATTTGTATGAGCCTGAAGCAGCTCAAAGCTGTAAAACTGCTGTGACTGTATTGTACCTTGAACTGGATCAGATTTTTTGTTTTGTTTTGCTTTACTTTATTTTTCTTGTTTATGTTGAGTAAGCTTGTTTGATGAAAGTTTGTCTGTATTTGTAAAAGTGACATTAAAAAAATTCTAAGCAATGAAAATTTTCTGTAGCCACACAGACCTTTAACCACGCCAATGATCATTGCAGCAGATAAAGATGAAGGATTTGCTTCTGTTTGTTTTCTTTTTGATCCACTGATGGTTTGCTTGTTGAGCATGATTTCACACTAACAGCTTTACTTCTTCTATGTCACAGCCACTGGTTCAGCTAAGATGAGATCTAAGTTCAGGATCAAAAACAGTTCAGAAAATTAAGATTAACATCAACATTTTAAACCTCATGTCTTTGTTCCTTCACTTCTTTCTTTTTAATTTTAATTACAGGATGCAGTTCTCACATAGTCCACCAGAGGGCTACCACCTGCACTTTGTGAATCATCGGGGCAGTAGATAAGGACTTGAATTGTACTAAGCAGATCTAACAGCTGCTTTTGGAAACTTGAAGGATGCACGGATATGTCAAACAAAGACAGTGTAGATAGTAATAGGAAAACAATACACTTATCCATGTACACAGTAGCAACTCTGCCTTGTGATTGGTGGAGGAATTCTAAAAGGAAGTTAGGTGGGTGGGGCCAGAAGCTGAGAAGAAGAGTTTCATACAGCTGTGA
This sequence comes from Hemichromis elongatus, assembly GCA_015108515.1. Lineage (NCBI taxonomy): Eukaryota > Metazoa > Chordata > Actinopteri > Cichliformes > Cichlidae > Hemichromis > Hemichromis elongatus. The sequence goes on from VUQR01032272.1 coordinate 9,429, forward strand.
GTGAGTTTGATCTATGGTGACAGAGACCAGAAGTTTTGTTTATTTTTTAATTATTTATTTGGATGAAGTGATAATTCAAATGATAATTGCCATACAGATAAGAAACAAAGGAAGAAACTGCTGGGTGAGGTACACCGACTTATATCAACAGACAGAGCGGCGCACTGCGCGGACTTATCTCAGTTCATGGAGAAAAATAAACGGGCAGAAATTTTCAGCAAAAATAAACGAACGCGACTCCAAGTCTTCATCGACTTTTTTATAAATACACAATCAGTCAGGATTAAATACAGGACTTGGATGAATTAACCAACACCTGTGGCAAAGTATTTTAACCCCTAGAGGGTGCTCAAAGTTAAAAAAAAAAAGAAAAAGGAAAAGACTACATTATTTTAATGACTGTATTATGGTCTATTTCTATTCACAGCAACTTGCAGTGGACATACAAGGGTATTTATTTCTGAAAAAAACTTGTTAATTTTACACATCTCAGCTAGCTGATGACATGTTCTCGTGTTGAATTCAGTAATCACATTGTAGTTACTATTTTGTTGTTGCTTGTGTCAGAAAGGTCCTTGAGTGACATGCACTGTCAGGTGGATAGAAAGAAAAAACTCATCAAAGTTATGTTTTTTCTTCCTATGTTTTTGTGGTGCAATTAACTGATTCTTGGGTTATGCAGGGAGGAAAATGTTCAGTTGTTTGAGGAAATATGGGCTTTCATATTTATGAATAAATGAGCTGTTGGCCCCTAATTTGTCAAACATATCTTATGCATATCTCTCATGACTTATATTAAGTTGTTTCTGAGCCACAAAGAAGATTTCTATCACAAGATTGAAGATGCAATCAGTTTTTGTCCTTTTATGAGCCTAGTAAAAAGTGTAGTTAAATCTGTCCTTTTTAAGAAAGATCTGACCAAGAGAGCAGGAGACATGTCAAGAAATACAACATAATAGATATTTAAGGGGCTGAAGGACCAGACTGATTATATTGTAAATCAGAAGAGTATGTAAAATGATGCAATCATTAGTATACTTGCAAATTAGTCAATTTATTTTACCTGTAACTTATTGATGACTACAGCTCAGCTCCACCCTAGCAACTGGATCCTAGTTTTCAACAGGTAACAAAACCATTTCTATCTGCACATGTTTATACAGTAGAATCGCTGTGGCGATTACTTTGAAGTGTCTTTGGTCTGGTTTTCAGCTGCTCTGTGTCAACACTAACACTAATTAGGAAAGGGATTCATGTAAGTGTGTGGGATAATGTTTTTAATGTTAACTGTTCATCCATGTGACGTTGCATTTTAGGGCATCTACGAAGTAATGGAAAAGTAACAAAACAAGCAGAGTAACAAATTACTTTCTGTGGGGAGTAACATACTGCATTTTTGATCAGGATGGGTAATGAGTAATTGCATTACTTTTTTTGAGTACCCCACCAATTTAAATGTGACCTTTCTAGGAGGAAGAAAAACAAACAAGGGCAGTTCTGTAATGTCTGTAAAGTCTGTTTTTATTAGAGAAATAATGTTATCATATAGCTAATAGTAGTAAATAATAGATGTTCGAGCATGCTCATCATCCAGGGGTGGGGGTTTGCATTGCAGTTTGCAATATAATGAATGAATACATTCAAATAATCTAAACAGAAGGCTTAAGGTATATTTACAGTATATAAGCTTGATTTTGTAAATCATTCCAAAATTGCCTTGCCTGAGTGACATTTATGCAAATATGACATTAATTAGCCACTTTGGGTTTTATTTTGAATCCAGTATGCTTTGTGTATCACTTTACTGAGCAATGACTCATAAAACTGGAGATGAGCAAATATATTTATGTCTGCACCATTCTGTCGTTCGATGTGTAATTTACTGCCGCTGTGATTTATTCAGAAATTGTGCAATCCCATTATGCATAAAACATGCGATAAATTCTATGTACAAACCTTCATTTTAACATCATGCATCCAAAAGTTTCTGAGTATAATGATCAGGTTTCAAAGTGCATGGGGTGTGCTGTAACTTGCCAGAGCCAAAAAAAAAAAAAAAAAAAAAAAAGCAACAATGACAAAAAACAAAAAAAAACAGAAGCTTGGACAACATGATCACTCCCAGTCTGCTTTCTAATGATCTGATAGAAGTCATTCATGTTTGGCTTTGTCATCCATAGAAACAAGCTGCATTTCACCTGTCACCACTTTCAGTTTGAGAGAATGCCAGTTTTTTTTACCGGGTGAACATAAGACACAGACAAAGGTAACAGGAGGCTATTTCTTATTTCTACGGGGCCATATCAGCCCTGGTGATCATCATTTACAGCATTCCCTCTTCTCAACGTGCAGCACTCTGTTGCAGCGTGGGCAGGTGTGGTAAGCATCCTTGAATCTCTTCATGAAGAACGGAATGAGGCAGCAGCACAGGACTAACCTGCAACACACACAAACAGAAAGTTAGTGTCGTGCTATCATACACTAGATGAGATCATACACCAGTCTTATATTTAATTTCTTAAAAGGCATTAAATAAAAAAAAAGAATTTCATTTGACGAAAAACTACTAAAACTTAAAAAGTCATCTTCATTGGAATGAAACAAGGCTAAAGTCTCAGCCTTTCAGTCGTTTTCAAATGAAGCTGTCATGAACTTTAACATGAAACATACTAATGTGGACCTGTCGAGTCTGAGATGTAGCTCTTGGGGTTTTTTTCTGAGCAATACTTGGTCTGAAGTCACTGGGACATCCATTCTTTTTTCCAAAGATTCATCATAATCTTCTCACAGATGTTAATTAAAATGTAACCAAGAATTAAATATTATAAAAGAGATCATTCATTTTTGCAGTAGATCAATCTACTGCCCTCTTTAGTTTCTACTTCATCCTTTACTCTTACTGTAAGTAGCCAGGAACAGAAGCTACATAGACTCTGTGTGTAACACAAATATATTTTAACTAGACAACATAGACCGTGTAATGCTGCACACTTGGGGAGCTCTGGGTGCAGGTTGACCATCCTTCAAAACCCCCAAAACCAACTGAGTTAGCGTACACTGTTATTAGTGTATACTATCAGTACGGTATTTTGGACAATTTAAGTCCAACACTGGACATAATAATCTAAAGGTGTTGCTTTGTCTTGGTACTCGACTGGATGATCTGCACGCATAGTTTGTGGTATGCTGTGGATTTAAAAAAGATCAAATCGATAAAAATCAAGTAAAAGAAGATCTGGGTTTGAAGGGCTTGGGGCCCTGGGACCATGTCAGATTAAACAGAAGCTAACTGATTAAAAACCACTCACCCACAGCAAATAAAGAGTAAACACATGAGCCAGGCGTACGTCCCCGCCTTGTAGGTGACATTGGTCATAACCTGCTGCTGGCAGGAAGGACAGGTCGTCATGCCCGGTTCAGTCCCGAGTCCCGTGTCATAGCTTACAAACTTTTTTTTGCCTTCTCCAGAGTCCACAGAGTCCAAACCCCTGCCTCCACCTCCGCTGGTGTACACTGAGAGAGGACAAGAAACACGCAAATAATTAAAAACATTATGTTTACCTTAAGTCTTTTAAAAAGTGAAACATCAGGTGTAAGAAGAATACCTGGCGTGACAGAGGCCGACGACTGCTGTGTCTGTGTGGGTGGAGTGAAAGGAGTGTGTGGGTGATAAACTTTCACGCCATCACCTTGACTTTCTACTGGACCATAAGAAGAGGAAAAAGGAAAGAATCAAGCTGGTGGGGAGACGATGATAATGGTGAATATTGACAGCATGAGCATGTGTGTGTGAGGTGTGGGCTTACCTGGTATGATGTAGGGAGGGGGTTCCCTTTTTCCGTCTGCACTCATTTTGCTACAAAGAAACAAAAAGGATTGTAATGAAAGGTGCGGTCAGGAGCAAATACCTCAGATCTCTCCTGTGTTACTGCATTTCCCTTTGCTCTCCAATGCTTGAGACAAATGCAATGCTGCTTTGTGCCACCAGATGGAACCAAAGCCTTGGTGAATAAACTGAAACGTCTGCCAGTTCGGTCACCGAGAAAATATCTCTCATTTCTGTCTGACACATGTTTAGCCCTTTATTGTGGGCACCTTTCATGTAAGCAGCTTTTGGGAAACGCCTAGGTGCGTCTGAGTGTCAGTTGGACTGTTTCAGGTGTGGCCGCTCACAGAAACGTCTTTCTGACCTCCTTCTAAAAGAAAATCCTTGGAATCGGATTAGTGCTTTGTTTCTTCATTTCATTTATAATGACAAACCATATTACCGACTTAAATGCAACATAGACACAAAGATATTTGTTTAATTAATTCATGTTGCATTTGTTTGTATGGCTGAAATGTTACTCGTAAGACATTTCGTGTGCACAACTTTCCATATGTACTTGATAAAAGTATTTGTATCATAGGTGACACACTTACATATGTAGTAGCAGTAGTAAATAAAATAACAGAGGAATGTGCTGCTTGGAGAATTAGATTGTATACACTGAGATGATACTGATATATGATATATATTACAACAAAATGCTCCCAAAGCCTATAAACAACCTTTCGGCTGCGTGTGAAGCAGGTGCCACACCTTCATTCAAAGGTAAATGCCAAAAAGTCAATGAAATCCAATGCTGGTGCTGATATTTAAAGTGTTAGATTGTATGAATTACATGGATGCTGTGTGCCAGGTGTGACATAACCTTTCTGTGATTATATATTTCATGAGCACTTAGAGCACATGCTACATAATCATTTGCGATTTACACTCCTAGTATCCAAAAAGTACTTCTGGTGTCCTCGGAATGATAAGATATGCTAAGAGAATGTGAAAATAGATTGAGTAAAAGTCATAATTGGGGCTGAATATCTGCCAAAAAGCGTCACTGTCCTATGAGTCGTTCCACGGTTATTAATATATCAGTCTAAGGCTCATAGAAAATGTATTTCAGGTTATGTCATTTAAACATAATCTATATTTGTATGATAGAAGCCCACAAATAAGAAGCTGTATCGCTCACAGTATAAAAAAATGTCTGTTTGTTTCCTGTGTTATCTGGACACCTCTAGAAGAGCATGCTTTACTTTAAATGTAAATATTTTAAATTTTAAATGCGTCCATATGCAGCAGTCAGATGTACTTTGTAGATTAGGATGTTTGCCTGTAAAAACTAATCCGGAGTCATTTATTCACTCTATCACACCCGCACTGTGCTTCTGAAGCTCCAGCAGTGAGAAAGGCCCTTTGACAGACAGAAGTCATGTTACCGGTTTGATGGAGGATCACAGTGCCTAAAATATACTCGTTCATGCCTCTATGTATTTAACTCATCTCCTTTTGTCTCGCTTTTCTCTTTTCTCCCTTTCCACACAGACATGCACAATAACTGGACGCTACTTTGACTGAGCAATCATTCTCTGAATGGTTTTCTCTGTCTCAGTCTCACAAACAGTCTCGTTTCCCCCACAACATTTGCAGGACACTAGCCTAACCATAACCAAGACACGTCATCCTAAAACGTATTGATTTACATTACTTGCTTAATGTCCCCACCTGCTACACCAGCCTGGGTGAGTCTCCCTTACAATCTACCACCGGATTCACAGAAGCTGATTGACTGCTTTATCGCTGTGTCACACGCAGACATTGAGAACCTGTACGCCCATATGATTGTGCAGGAATGCGACTGAGCTGCATGCTTCTCTTTGTGGGTGTGCCAGCCAGCACTGTTACAACACCCTCTGAAACTGGTCGTGAGTGAGCAGGATTTTTGTTGTGCATTTCTTTGTAGAAATAAAACATGTTTGATGACTGTTAACGAGGAGCGCTACTACAATAAGCTGCCTTTTCTCTTGCTGGATCTCTGTGCTCTGAGTAGCCAGTGGGACATTAATTGGATGAAGTTGGGCGATCCATAAAGATCTTCCCAGAAGTTTCTATTGCCAAATTATCCATGGAGACACGAGACATTCTATCTGAAGGCTTTGGGTTTGTGGCTGATGGTGCATTGATAAATAAAGTTAAAAGCTAATTATTCATCCATAGTTTGAAAACAAGAACAATGTGATTCAATATCACGAATCAAGTGAGAAATGTGCATTAAGTTACATTTGTGTAAAATAAAGATCCAAATGACTGAAACAGATATGATCAAAGAGGCCTAAATGTGACAACATCTATCACCAGCTGGTGATCAAAAAAGTGGGTGTGCCTTTTTCTTTTTCTGATTTTGTTTTTAGATGCACCTGCCACAGAGCAGAGATGTTTAAAAACCCCAGTCCGGGAAATTCAGAGGCCACCAAGCAAAACAATATGTTCTTTATAAGAAGGGCGGACCTCAGTTTGGACAGCATTCTGCTTCATTATTATTTCAGACAGCAAGGAATGAAATTAAAAACACAGTTAACGATGCAGGTATGCTTTTAGAGGAAAAGGAAACTTGTGGAAATTAACCAGGTAGAGTTTTAGGCGAATATGCATTGAAATGATTTGGCTTATGATGAGTTCAGTGAAACTGGATGAGATGCGGAGCAGAAATTTTTGGTAACAGATGAGTTAACACCCTGCTGCAGGTGTGGTTTCACTGAGACTCCGGTGCCGGTCAAACCTGTGCCTCCTTGTGAGAGAGGGAGGGAACTTTTTTTTTCCATTTTCTTCCATGATGCATTTTAGTATTCAGCTGATGAATCCGTGGGCAGTTTAAATCTGGAAATTCCCAGATTAACCAGTCATCACATTCTCTGACCTTGATTATCTTTGGTAATCAGCCAAAACAATTACAGGAAAAATCCCTTCAAAACAAAGACTCACCCAACTGTGCTGTGTGCATGTTCTTTGAAAATCAAATACGCGAATATAAATGTATATATAATAATGGATTCGATTGCATTTATATAGCGCTTCAAGGCACCCAAAGAGCTTTACAATTCCACTATTCATTCACTCCCACATTCACACACTGGTGGAGGCAAGCTACAGTTGTAGCCACAGCTGCCCTGGGGCAGACTGACAGAAGTGAGGCTGCC
>VUQR01032277.1:0-10693 GCA_015108515.1 Hemichromis elongatus
CCTACTGTATTTCAAACCTCAAACCATGACCAAAAAGTATTTAAAGGCAGAAAAAGTAAGAAATAAATGTACTTAACAGAGTCACTGTTCTCCTCCAGAGTCAACAACGATGAGACTGGTCGTGCTGGGAAAAACTGGATCTGGGAAAAGTCACCTGGGTAACACCATTTTTGGAGAGGAGTGCTTTGCCACTTACCCCTCTCCAAACTCTGGAACAATTAAATGCCAAACAGAAACCAAAACAGTCAGTGGAAGAAGCATCACTCTGATCGACACCCCTGGTTTGTTTGACACAGGAAGGTCTGAGGAAGATCTAAAGCCAGAGATAATGAGCTGTATGACAGAGTGTGCTCCTGGGCCTCATGCTTTTCTCATTGTGCTTCGAGTGGATAAATTCACAGAGCACGAGCAGGCTGTCATTACTAAGATACGTCAGTCTTTCTCAGATGAAGCTCTAAAACATGCTGTAGTTGTTTTCACTCATGGTGAACAGCTCGACAAAAATATAAAAATTGAAGATTTTGTCAGTCAGAACAAGAACCTGAGTGATCTGGTGTCAAAGTGTGGTGGTCGGTGCCACGTCTTTGATAACAAACACTGGAACAACAACCAGCCAAATAACTACAGGAGCAACCAGTTCCAGCTGGAGGAGTTACTGAAAACAATAGAAAAAATGGTGGCGGAAAAAAACGGAGGCTACTACACAAATAAAACGCTGCAACATGTGGAGACAGCAATACAGGAACAGGTAGAGCACATTAGACACTCAATGCCAGATAAAACCCCAGAAGAGATCAGAAACCAGGCTAAAACTAATGTGATCAATAGGTTTCTGATCCAAATGGCAGGGATTGGAACAGGAGCTGTGCTAGGCACTTTTTTTGGTGTAGTAACATTGGCTGAATTTGCTATCAAAGCTGTGAAGAACCCACAACTGATGAACTTCATAAAAAAGGTTCCAGGAGTAACACAACAACAAGCACTAGTAGTTGCTGGAACAGTAGGCTTGGTGGGAGCAGCAGGAGGAGGAGTAATGGGAGGTGTGATTGGAAATGAAGCAGCTAAGGATGCAGAGTCACCTTTGGATGCTGTACAGAGAACATATAAGGCTGTAGAAGAAAAAAGAAAATCTCTTTCTCAGTTTAATGTAAGATTTTTATAATAATCAGATATTCCTGTGAACATTTGATTATTTTAATACCTCTTAATGTTACACTACATATAACTTTTACATTTTAGAAGGCGTTGCACAAAATTAGTATTTATTTGGAGTCAGGTTTTTTTTTATCAACTGTCAAATATTTACTAGTTTCCCTTCTTCATAAAGTAGATTTTGGTCTTTAGCCACTTTAGCACTTTATTTGCTAACATTTTGTTTTCTCTTTCTGACTTTTGGTAGTGGGAACATATTGTTTGGTGTATTTATGTTCAGTAGGTTTGTGATCCGTAGAAAAAACGTAAACGACGAGCTTAAAGATTTTTACAAGATCTATGAGTATGATAGTTGTGCATTGTGGGGTTGTTTCTTGAACTACCTAGTGCCTTGATTCACTGTGATCATAATTTTTGCTACAGATGTGACCAAAAGGGAAAACTGTTTGAGACCATAAAACATAAAAAAACAACAACAAAAAAACCCCACTGAAAACATTATTTTAATAGGAAGAAACCTGAGAGAGGGGTGGCCATGCTGTGAGCAGTTGTCAGTGAAGGAGGGAAGTCATCTGATCCAGCCCTCACTATATGTTTTATTCAAAAGGAAAGTTTTTTGTGTTTCTTCCTCCAAGCCGGCAGTTCCACTCCTGGGAGGAGCCACTGTGTTTCTGCTCATTGCTCGCACCTGTGGGTAATTAAGCCGTGGACTCTTAAGTTACCTGACCTCAGTTAGTGCAGGCTCACGCTGTGACTTTGTACACATCTTGCAATCTACCTTGCCTCATTGTATATCCGTCTTTCAGAGCTACGCACCAGATTACCAGACACGAATCTCCACCATAAAACCTCAACCTCATTTAGCTCAGGTTGCATAAGCCCCTTAAATTTAGTTGTCTCCAGTCCTTGTTAAAGCACGCCACTCAGTTTTCTGATTGTGTACAACTTTATTCGCTGTAAAAAAATAAACATTGCCACTTAAACGCACTCTGTGCTTCTCTGCGCTCTGCATTTGAGTTCCGTCCCTTTCGAGTCGGCCCAGGCCGTGACAGTCTTAAGCTTAATCTTAAAAGTAGAGTGTGTCTGTCTCCTGAAGAGGGCCAAAAAAAAAACTAAAGGCTCTGCCTCCAATTCCACTTTTAAATAATCTAGGAACCACAAGAAAGTCTGCAGTGCGAGAGCAAAGTGTGGTACTATGAGGCCTTAAAGATAAGATGGGACCTGATTATTGAAGTATGTGTATGCATAATGTAAACAGGACTGGTCCTAACAACCTGTGGAAATCCATAATGTGAGTTCGACGCTCAATTTACATGAACAAACTGGAGTCTATTAGGCTACGTTCACACTGCAGGCAAAAGCATATCAAATCTCACTGTGACCCTATGCAACCCATATCCGATATTTTAATAATGAGTTGCAAGTAGCTGCAGGAACTTTATGCAGAAACAAACCTAAACACAGAGCAGCCATGCAACTATCCAGGAAAATAAAAGACCACCTGCTATTTGTGGTTAGTCCCTGAGTGATCCTGTCTCTATTTCTGGAATAATGTAGTAATTCACAAAGTTATTCTGGTTTTCTTGTGCATAAATCCATGGTACTCCCTGGTTTTGGAGAAGCTTATGAAAAACTGTTATATTTATTAATATGCTAAAAAAGGCATCTGGAAGCAACAAATTAACCCTCAGATCTTTTTAACATTTTGTTAAAACATGGATTATAATCATTACTGGTAGGTCCTGTTGACTCAGTTTTTCACACACTATCTTAATAAACCTGTTATGTTGATTTACGAACACACACTCTGAATATAATTAAAAATGTCACATATTTGCAGATTGAGTTAAAACTACATGGAACCTCAGTGTTGCTCAATTCAAACAAACAAGATCTGAAGTGTAGAAGGAGGAAGATAATGAAGCTTTTTAGGTAAAGTCACATCAGCTGTGTCATTATTTGCCTCTAAAGAACTGTCCACACAGTCTGTGGATGAGTGAAGGTCAGGTTCAGCTCATGGCATACCTTGAAGATGTTACTGGTATGTTTATTTTAGATGTATGCTAAGTAGCTGTCTAGCTTACTTAGTTTATGATACATGTGTGTATTGGTTTAATGCTGCAAACAAATTAAGTTTCAGCTTTGATTTAGATATCATAATCTTATCTTTAGAGTAATGGTTAAACATAAGTTTGTCTGATATAATTAATTAATAAGAAAACTCCAGATGATTTCATTCTGAGCTTAAGAAGCTTCTGATAGGTTAGTAGAGTCCATTTGAGAAAATTAGTGGCACACCTGTGGATGCATATAAGTCCCCCAAAACACAGAGCCTGTTTCTTTGTCATGGGAAAATCAAGAGATATCAAACAAGACAACAGGATAAGAACTGTGGACCCCCATAAGGCTGGCTCAATTTTGAATACTATTGGTGCCATTTGCAGTTAAGAAATACAAACAATTTCTCTCTTTACTTTTAAATTTAACAAATATTTATTTTAATATTTAACAATCTAAAAAATAAACATTTAGTCTGATTTGATGTTTTACAAAAAAAAGTGTTTTTGTTTTTATCTGAAGAGTATGTAAATATCTGGTTTCAACTGTATATTTGATGATGTTGGTGTTTGGCTTGATTGTTAGCACAAAGAGGGAGAGAGAGAGGAGCAGAGAGGGAACCAGAGCCAGGTGACACAGACATGTTAGTCTGAACGATTGTTTGCCAAAACTCATCAGAACATGTATCTAGTACCTAGTGGATCTTTTTAGGTTTGTTATTTTTTCAAATTCAAATTCATAATTCTATATTTATCTGCACAACAAGGCTAAATAGTTATATAAACTTTTCTGAATCTAAATAGTGTACTTTGGTAGAATTTCTGATCAGTTCTGGGTCTGGCTGAATTGGGGTTTATTCTCTGTGTCTTGATACAGCCCTGATTTTGTTCTGCCTTGCTGCTTAATTAAAAAAAAAAGTAGTTTAAGGTGTCCTGCATATGTGATATATATTTTTTCTTATATGAAATTATTCTTTTTCAAACAAAACTCCTAATAAATCGTAAAACTTCACAGCAAGTGAATGCATTGCATACTACCCTTCAGGGCTAAGCCCCAGGTGTACAAAATGTCTGGCTCCGCCTCTGCTGTGAACCTAATTTTTCTTACGGTTTTGACTAAAGAAGAAGACTGTTTGGGACCATGAAACACAAAGGCCTAAAAAAAACATACACAAAAACCCCCAAGAACCATTGAAGACTGAAGAAATTAAGCCTTGTTTTTTTTTTCTCCTAAAAATATTGTATTTTTACATTGTATTTTATTTTTAGTTAATTGTAAATAATCTGATAATGATAGAACCACTTAAAATATGTATGCTATATTGGTGATGTGATTGATATAAAGATCAAAGATGACTTATTAAGCAATAAAAGGACTGATTTCTGACAAGGTTTCACATTGTCCATTTGTTTTATTTTGAGATTTTTTCCCCACATCATAGATTTGTTCTTGTTGTACTGCACTTACATAATGTGATCAATAAGGGAGACTCTAAGTAATAAAAGATTTTTATTCATCGGATGCCATTACCAGCTGTAACAAGGTTCATGTCAAGAGATGACATTTAGAGGGGCTTAAAAACAGCCAGAGTGTATCCAACAAAGAGCAAAAACTGTGTTTCCCTGACATGTTGCCAGTACTAAAACATGAACTGTTGTCGTTGTAAATTTTTGAGTTTACTATTGTTACGTTCCCCCAAAAGGGTCCAGGCGATGTGAGGGAAGTAACAAAAAAGTGTCCGGGTTGAAAAGAGGAGACAGAGGCAAAATGGTTAAAGTAAAGAGTTTTATTAAAGCTTCGATTAATAAACTAAAAGAGACGGCAAGCCGCTATCACCATTTAAAGAAACAAAACTCGAAGGTTGATCAGTGAACTAAAAGGTAAGTCAAAAGAAAGATGGGTGACCAAACACACAGCTCACTAGCCGCAATCACTCACATGGCACCTCTGTTCCAGAGCTCACCTTTCTCTGCCTTTAAATGGCTTTAATTGCTGATGTGGGTCAGCTGTGCAACAAAAGAAAGGTGGCACCTGAGGCAGGAGAGATGGTAGGCCACGCCCACACAGGCACTTTCAGGAAGAGGCCCTGCTAGGGCCGTAACACTATACATTAAAAAGTGGAAGACTTATAACTTCCAAGGACTGTCAAAAACTAGATATTCAGAATTGTGTTTTTTAAGTGAAAGTTAGCCAGTGTTGTTATAATTAACACACTAATTTTAAGAAATATATTTTCCTTCTTCAAAGGTTATCAACCTAACTAAATAACTGATCAACTACTGCCATTTGCAGGTGATTTTACAAAGGTGTTCATCTTTGGAACAGAAATTAAACATTTAGGAAGAAGATGGGCAGTGACAGGTCTTAACACAAACACATTTTTGTAATTTAGTAGTGATTGCTCCAGAATAATACATTCATGGATTTGAATGTGTTTTTCAGCCTATGGTAGTGCTTCACAATTGTATATGAACATTTAGAATATTCCTATTGGTCAAAAACAGCCATATGCAAAGCCTTAAATTTACTGTGCCACCTTATAATACTGTGATTTGTATAAACAATAAACAGTACTGAACTAAACAGCTGTTATGTTCCCCTAAAAGGGTCCAGGCAATGAGGGGGAAGTAAAAAAAAATGTGTGCGGGTTGAAAAAGGGAGACAGAGAGGCAAATGGTTCAATTGAAAAGTTTTATTACCACTTCTATTAGTAACGAACTACAAGAGACAGACAAGCCGCTATCACCACTTTAAAGAAAAGAAAAGAAAACTCGAGCGTTGGTCAGTCTGAAAAGTAAGTGAAAGGGCTCTCCACCGAGCAGGCGCAAACAATCACAAAACACAGCTCACGAGCTGCAACCACTAACATGGCTCTCTGGTCGTAACAACATTGAAGAATCGATATAACGTATTTCAGGTCTACTCAAACTCTGGATTCTTTTGATTATTCACAATTACGTTGTTTCTTTCCTTGAATATCTTATACGTTAAAAATCTGAAAGTACAATTGCATATGAAATATGTGCTATAAACACACTTTTCTTTTCCTAGCAGATGTAGTGAATAGTTGGTTGGCATCAACCTCAAAATTAATTACAGTTTAATCCTTTTTTTCTTACAGTGCAGGCAAACAGCACGCAAGATGGCAGACTACAGGGACCACCTGACATTCACAGATGCGGACAGTAATCTGCAAAAGAGATTTTCAGTTAAAGGCCTCCGAGCTACAAAAATCCTCCAGAAAATATAAAACCAGCTGCTACACAAACAGATGAGACAAACATTTATTTTACTGTTAATGTGCTACATGAAAAAAACAAACAATTCTACTTAATCTTTAACATGCGATTGAATTCACTAAGATGAGTCATAGAACAGCATGAAAAGTATAAGACCAGGCAGCAAAGGAAGTGTGAGCTATGTTTCATTATTTGGCTGTTTTTTGTTTTGTTTTGTTTTTTAATTTGTTTCAATTGTTGTTGTTAGTGTTTTGTTTTTTGTCAGTATGCAGTTTCCTTCTGTGGGAATTCCAGGAGACGATGATTGCACTGGTGTGACTGCACATGATTTGTATGTGACCACAAGTTTTGCTTGAATTTACCACGACCTCCATCTATAAATAATGTATCAAATAACATTTTCCCTTAAAATGAGTAAAAAAAAAAAAAAAAATGCAAGTAGAAAAAACATGGAGTCATAGCTGAAAACTTCTCCTGTTTTATCTTCTCTTTAAAAGCAGAGGCTTTTTTAGAGATATTTTGGTGAAAGGAGCTCACTCTCAGTTTTTCCCACTTTCATTTATATGACACTAATTCAATTAATTATTTAAGATATTTGTATATTATTTATGATTCTTTATATTTATTTGATTTGACTTGTTTAAACACTGGATTCCAGTGTTCAAATTATTGACCTGTCTGTATTAGTCTTCAGCAAAAATAATAAAGAGAGAAGGTGCATTGTTTTCTTTTACACATGAGGGTGCAATAAACAAAAGTGGTAGTATCCAAAAACATCAAATCAGTACTTACAAAGGCCAGCCCAAATGTGTCTGCTTAATTAAAAAAAAAGTGAATCCGTCTGTGTGGTAAGAAACAATTTCACCATGTATTTATTGCCCGAGTTGCTTGGCATCGTACTGTCCTGCTGCTGAGAAAAAAAGCTGATGAAGGTCGACTGTAAGACTGATAGGTCTACTTGGGCACCATAGACAATCATAGGCACCATTCAATAGTGTGAGGTGCAGCAGAAAGGGCGGCTGAACAGGTGGACACAAAAAAATATAGTGAGTGTTAATCTGGAGTGGTCGAATTTCACTAAGCAACAAACTGTTGTATAAAAATATTTCAAGAGGCCAAAAACGACAATGTGGGTACAATAACGCAGAGTCATGAAGATGCTTGCAAAACAGATAATTGACTTTATATTAAACTTCTTTGTAAATCCTATTGATTACAGTCATTTGACAATATAAGCAAAGTGCACATAAAAAAAACAAATGAATGACATCACTCTTTAGCACAACACCACAAAGATGTCAACAAACCTCCTGTGATTGGGGGTGAATTGAAGTGGAAATCATTCATGTTTAAGTCAAATGTATTACCAACTGCGCATGTCTTTGTACTGCACCTCAAAAGGCTTTTAGAGAGCGACCGATGAGCTTTAGGGCCATATAGGTTTTGAAGTTTTACTTGTGCTCAAGCTGCATCATAGCAAAAGCTTCACAAGATTAATATGCCACTGTAATTCTTGACTTAATTAGTTTCTGCTTTCAATTTGATGAAATTTACCTTTTCATAGACGTGCTTTACATAATGAGAAGGATATTGTACAGAGCGTCTGCCCTCAGACTCGCACGCTGATATCTTTAGTCATAACTTAAATTAACAGGTGTATGGAAAATATGATGAAGGAAAAATTGTACAGGTGCAATGTGATGATAATAATAATAAAGGTCAGTAATTACAGAAGTCGAGACTTGGTAAAGGAAAACTGGTTTTAAAAGGTTTCGGTACTGGGAGCGTTAGAACGACTTTAATGTCCAGACTGGTTTACCATAAAGGCGTTGTTATTACTCTTCTAAATTAATCATGACACCGGCATGCTTGTTTAGTTACGCGCCCCATGTGACGCACAGGACGAGAGAAACCGGTAGCTTGACTTGCAGAATTAGACGATCAGTGCGATCAGAGAGGGCTGAGCTCTTACAAATCGCTGCTTATGTTTGGTTCAGTTACAGCGGGATGATGGGTGAGCATTACCAGCACCCGGTTTACTTTGAGTGTGAGAGTCTTAAAGAAGAACATCTGACGAGATTACAGAAATACTTCGGTATTCGCCGCAGATCAGGCGGAGGAGAGTGCGGACCAGTGACGAGAGTGCACAACAACGTCTATTGTGTGGCTTTCCAAAATAAAATAGGTAGGTTTATATATATGGACTTTGTTATCATTCGGTTATCGAACTCTTCAAATGATCATTAATTTATTTATGTTTCTATTTTCTTTTCTGTTTAAGAACTATTATATTGTCACTGGTGAAGTACCGCGTGGGAGTACCGCGTCCAAGTGGGAGTAGTGAAAAAAGAAACGTAAACAAAAGTTTGTCTGGAAAACGAAACTTAATGTTATGCAACACATTTGGTGATCAGCAGCTGACTTTATAACGAGTTAAGGAAATTACCAAAACAAAGATTTCCCACCGTCACTTTTGAAGTCTTCCTCTGTGAAGGGCTTGTTAGACAGAGAGAGATCTACTCTGAGATCTCGAGATTTTGGCATTTGCAGTTTTTATTGTATTTGCTGTTTGTACGTGTTGTAGACGGGAAGTAAAATAAGCAGTAGAAGCGTTTAAGCAGAGGTACACTCTGAAATCATTATCAAGCCCTTATACTCGTGTAGTCAGGAAAATACTTTGCGCGTGACAAATTTCATATTTTAGTTGGGACTTTTTAGCTTTTTGTCACTTGGTGAAAACAGGGGAAGAAAGAATATAAAGAACGGCAAAGGAAGGGGAAAAAATGTTATATAAGAAATTTAGTCTGCAATTTGAGATATCTGTCCGCAGATCAGCAGCGAGTCCTTCAGAGATCAGAGCATGTTTTGGATCTTGAAGATTGTCGTTTGGTGTTTACTGTACAAGAAAGTCTGAAAAGGTACACCTCTTCTCACTTCACCACACCCACTTCTGCTCCAGCAGAGGTAAATTTCACTTATTAATTTAATCAAGTTTTTTGACAGTTTTGTGGATCCATATAAAATCAACATTGTCCATTTGATTATAATATTAATGTTAGCAGGGTTTTGCTACATATTGATGCTTGTTCTCATTTGCACGTCTTCCCAGTCACAGACTCCTGAGCACATTCCTGCCTCGTCTCTTCCACCAAGTGATGAAGAGTATGAACTACACGTTGATAATTATCTCCTTCGTTACCTGAAAGAATGTCCACATGCTCAGCAAGAACTTGAGGACATGCTTGGCTGTTTATCCTGCTCTGCTGATCTTTACTGTGAGGAGGGGAGGGTTTTAGTCAGGAGGCGAGCTCAACCTGGTGCTGCAGATGAAGTTAGTGATTGGAAAGCTGAGGTAGATGCTCTCTTTGGTGGCTACTTTTGCCATTATGAGGTAAACCCTGACAAAGTTGAAGCTTTGGTTCAGTCCAGCAGCTCTTGTCAGACTGCAGGTGGGGTGAAGGTGTACACAGATGAGTCTGGGAAGGCTGTTGTTGTTGGAGAACTGTCTCTGGTTCATGACAGGTTGTCAGACATCGAGTCACCTTCAAGTTTACGTGACAATATGTCATCTCTGAGTTTGAGTGAGGAAAGCACAACCATTGCTAGCTACAGCCTTTGTGATGGGCTCCAGGTGTTTGTGTGTCAGGGTGACATCACCAAGCAACATGCTGATGCTCTGGTAAATGCAGCCAATCAGGACTTGGACCACTCTGCAGGTGTTGCTGCTGCACTGAGTCAAGCTGGTGGTCCTGAAATACAGAGAGAGAGTGATGACTTAGTGAAGTGTTTTGGGAAAATTCCTGTAGGAGAAACAGTAGTGACCACAGGGGGTAACTTAAAGTGCAAGAAACTGCTTCATGCAGTTGTGCCTGTAGGTGGAAAAGCAAGTAACAGAGATAAGATCTTATTGGAAAAAGCTGTGCATTCTGCTTTAAAGTTTTCAGAAATAATGGCGTTTCAGTCCATAGCCATTCCTTGTATCAGCTCAGGTGTCTCTGGGCTTCCTCTCACTGTGTGCACTGAAGCAACTGTTGCTGCTGTGAAGGACTTTGGTAGTGAGGGAGGTCGAAGTTTGAGCAAAATCATCCTGATTGATGAAAGAGAGGAGGCAGTGAGGGCCATGCAGGAAGCATGTGACAGGCTTCTCCAAGGGATAGATACACCTGATGAAGATACAGCAAGAGGAGCCGCTGCCAGAGCTCCTGGAGGTAGAGTCCACATGGAGGTTATTCAGGGATCGATCG
>VUQR01032278.1:0-18505 GCA_015108515.1 Hemichromis elongatus
TGAAGTACACAGAGAGAGAGAGAGAGAGCGCAGTGCCTGAAGTGTGATTTTATCGTGGTGGAAGCGAAGCAGCAAAAGTCAGAGGAAACTCATGACGATGTTTATGTGCTGCTGGTTCAGCCAATATTGTTTGGAGAGAGATCAGACCTACAGCTTCAGAATCTAGCGCAAAAAGGACGTAGACACAAAGCGCGCTGACGGATCAGAACGAGTGAGCTGTCGGCTTCCAGTCCCGACCGTGTCCATGCCGTCGGGTGAGAAAGCCGTTCTCCCTGATTCTGATCCGTGGGGTTTGCGTTTTGTGTAACGTTGTTGTGCAGAATCCGTGTACCTGCTCTCATTTACTGTTTTAGCCGTTTGGTGGTTGTTAAAATTTTGTTAGGTTTAACCTGAGATGCTGGCGTTTCAGGCAAAATCAATTTATATTTAAAAATCGATTCGGGATTTTAATGAATCGATATCACGTTTTCCAAGCTAGAATCGATTTTAATTGTTAGATCGATTATCTAAACCCACCCCTACATCACTCTGTTTAATGTGAATGAATGTCTAAGTAATGCCGTGTAGGAAGTTTGCAAAAACATACCGTACACAATGAATGGTGTGCCATTGTAATGATTCTGTCACTAATGGGCTGAGAGAGACAAATCCAGGGAACATAATGTGACCACTGAGATGCTCAAGTAAAAACCGATAAAATTAAAATTCAAAGTGTAAAATTAAAATGAATATGAAATAGAAACGTGATGCATCTTCACTTTAGAGTATTGTGAAAAATAATGCTGTGCTGCGTCATATGTTCATGTGCAGGTCCTCTCCTGTGCCCTCGCAGTCTAGAATGTGCCCTGGCAGGAAGACACTTCTGCCGGCCTGGCAGCTCACACTGTGGCCCTTGTCTGCACCCCCTGGTGGAAAACTCCCATGGCCGCTGCGTGGTCAAGAGGAGACATGCTCCTCACACCTCTGTTAAAGGTAGGCAGTAGGTGCTCCTGCCTCGTATTACTCTTTACACAGGATGACCAGAACTCCCTATTCAGTATGTGTAACATGTTCTGTATTCAAGTAATTAGATTCTGTATTCCAACTTTTAGTGTATATTAGTTCATGCAGAACATACATTAACCTTTTGTACAAGATCTCCTAATAAGTAACCTGAGAAATAGTAAATCTGTGAGAAGTCACTGGAGTCATTGTTGACCAGGATATGACCTTTAATGTGTAGGACTGCTTTGCTGCAGCGAGAGTACTGACAGGGACTAGAAAGAGAGAGCAGATTTCTCCTCTCTTCATTGGCTCCCTGTTAAATGCAGAATTGAATTCAAAATCCTGCTCCTCACATACAAGGTCTTAAATAATCAGGCCCATCTTATCTTAATGACCTTGTAGTACCATATCACCCTATTAGAGCACTTCGCTCTCACACTGCAGGCTTACTTTTTGTTCTTAGAGTATCTAAAAGTAGAATGGGAGGCAAGAAAAAAAAACAGCAAGAGAAACCATTGTGGACCTTGCATAGTTTGTTCCAGGCAGATGTACAGATCAGTCAGGATCAGCACAGTTGTGGAGCAGCATTCAGAGCTGCTGGTCAGCATACAGCTCATTAAGGTGATGACAGCCTGAGAGCCATCTTTATTGAAAGCTATTAGCAGATTGGGAACAGGAGCTTGCGTCGCTCTGCAGTTTTCTTTGGGAAACTGGTTGTTACTATAGCCATTCCTCTCAGTGCAGAAATTCACCAGCTCTTTGTGTTGAACGTGTTTAGACTTGGCCATGATCTGTCTGGGTCCGTGTCCATACAGTTGCTTACCTCCCAGATAATGGCCAAGTGGGCAGGTGATGGTTTTTACTGCGTCCTCTCAGAGTTTCAGGTGCGTCTGAATGAAACGGTCTCACCATTATTTTCCTGCCTTTTTCTAGTTTATCGCTCATCCTGTGAGGCTGGAGCTTGATAACACTTTCTTTGGTTTTTTTAAATGTTTGTCCCAGAGTCGGGTTATTCCCCCAGCTGAGGCTTCAGGGTTGGTACGTTAACCTTTAGTCAGCTTGCCTGTCAATCCCACTTATTGGTTCCTCTTACATTACAATCAGCTGATTTCAGTTCTTGTGCTGGAGGAGGAAACGGGCACAGTTCACAGCATAGATATAAACATTTTACATGTTTTTTTATTGCACAAAAAGACAAGAGTGCAATGGTAAAGTAGAAACTGTGTCCAGAACAGGAAAATCGTATTAATCTGCTAACACAGCACCATGCTAATGCTAAGCTAGCCAGAGTGATGAGTGATTCCTAACCAAACCGGACAAGACCCCGAACTTTAACCAGGTAACAAACTGATGAGCAGTCAGCCTGGAAGCCTGTGTTTCTACCTCTACATTACTGTGACGATCATTGGCTTTATGTGTTCATTTTTAAATACTAACAGAATCAGATGTGTCTCCTCATGAGGAGTGTGACACTGTAGCCTATAGATTCATAGAGCTAAATGGTAATTATGAAACAATGCGTTTCATAAAAGCAAACAAGTAGTTTAACAAATTATGTTCTCCCGGGAGTAATTAAGTAACATACTGCATTACTTTGAAGAAAACTGTTCTGTGTAATAGATTACATTTTTTGAGTAACGACCCCAGGACTGATCTCAACAAACACAGGAAATATGCTGCTATGAAAGTGGTGACTCACAAAGCAGAACCCAGTGTGAACTGATCAGGAATTGAATTGATAAGTGAAACTGATAATGGCTAATTCCTGATCAGTTCCCATCCATAATCATCCCTCCTGGGAGGAAGGTTCCTGGTTCCAGCGACATGGGCTTTGGGTCTTGCTTTGTGTATTCTCCCTGTATGTGTGTCAAAGACATACAGGCCAGAGATGGAGGTACATAAAGTGACAAGTCTATAGAATAATTCTCTCTTAGTTACGGTGCAATAGGTCTGCTGGTTGATGCCGATGATGCACTGGGTGTTTCTTCTTTGGTCACCGTTCTCACTCACTATGTGGGCGTCCAAATTCATAGGCCGCATCCTCCTGAGACCTATTTGTAGGCTGATTACGTCACAGCGACACGACGATATGATGTAACATGATATGATATATAAGTCACTTAGATAACTTATAAATGTTGTTGTTTGGCTTTTTCAGTGTTTAATTTGTTCCTGAGTAGATTGTTTGGCTCAGATCAAAGTTCTAGTTTTCACACAGCTGAATAAACGTCAAACAGAAAACTGATTAAACAGACGTGTGAGATGGTCCAGAGTTTACTCCACTGTCCTGTTATAGTTTAGATAGCGAGGAGCAGACGGCTGAGTTTATTAAACTCCACTGAGACAGCTGGTGATGCAAATCTGAAGGCTGGACCGTCCCATTTCACAGCCGCCGACTTCCAGCCTACCCGGCCTTTGAAGGACCCGGCCCACGTGGACCCTGAAGGCTGCATCCTCCTGAGGATTTGAATTTGGACACGGCTTACGTGTTAATAGACCTTCTTCCTTCTCTCACCCCAACCAGTCGCAGCAGATGGCTCCGCCCCTCCCTGAGCCTGGTTCTGCTGGAGGTTTCTTCCTGTTAAAAGGGAGTTTTTCCTCCCTTGCTGCAGGTTTCTTCCTGTTAAAAGGGAGTTTTTCCTTCCCACTGTTGCCAAAGTGCTTGCTCATAGGGTGTGTGTGTGCGTGCGTGCGTGCGTGCGTGCGTGCATGCGTGTCATGAAACATACTTGATAATGAGGGCGGTTTTGTGTTCCTCCAGATAAAGTGAGCCCATACCCTGAACTCGATGAGGAGATTGACTTTCTCTCTGCAATCATCAGGGAACAGAGACCTGAGTCCTACAGCTCAGGTATTACACACTCCTTCTTATCCAGATGTGTTATGTGTCAAAATGCCCTACTGAAGTAATTAATTCACTCGTTTTACTTTTCTTGTTTCAGCCCCATCCTCACAGGAGATCACATCCAAGCAGTTTGAAGGGCCTGGCTACACTAACAGAGCTTCTTCTACAGAACAGCCATCTACTCAGAGCGTCCTGTTCACTAGCATCGCTTCACCCACCACTACGAACCACACTGCCGCTCTGAGCGGTCCCATCATCCTCCACTACCCGTCTAATGACCATGTCTTCATCAGTAAGTCTTTCTGTCCTTGAGTTAGGACCCATCTTAATTTCAAGAGGACTATAGAGAACAAAGACATCACCTTACAGATGTGAGAATTCAACTTAATCTACTCCCAGCTCACCTCCCAGCTCCCTTCATACAAAGATGTCTGAACACACACGTGAAAAAGTAATTATGCAGTAAAATGCAGCTCACGCACATAATACAAGAGCAGATGGGAGCCCGTCTGTGTATTTAACACACACCTTTAAGTGCCGATTTCAATTTGAATTATAAATTATTCATTAAAATCACAGGGAAAACTCAAAGTATTTGCCATGTGCTGATTATTAGGGGGATGAGCCACAGGTGGTGATTAGAGTCTTGGATAGGTCAAATATTACCAACACAGCTCATTTGACTGCATTAGTATCTTAGTGTCAGATTTCAGTTTTTGCACCCTCTGGACACCATTGTGCCAAAATTGTACACGCACAATATCTGCAATAAAATCTTCAAACAAGTGCACGCATCATTTGTACCATAGACGTGTTACATAATGCAGCAAAAGATTCATGTGACAAAAACACGTAAAACCAGAGGGGATGATGAGAATTTCCCAAAAGAGATGCTGACTTGGATTTGCTACGGCCAGCGTGGGAGGCACATGCACTCCAGCACACATAATCAGCTATTCAGCCTTCAGCCAAGTTTCTGGGAGTAATGCTTGTCAAATATGATGCTGTCAATGACTCGTCCTGATGTTATCATGGCATGTGTATCAACTCAAACTAAATGTAAGCCCCGCCCACTTTAAAATCCTGGGACTGAACCTGAGTGTAATGCAGGATACGCGTGACAGGACTCAGACGTTGCTGTGAATTAGTCCTGCCACACTCCATTACTCTTATCAATGTTGTTTCTGTGCTGCTACTGAAAACAGGCCTGACACACACCCATTTATTTCCAGCTGCTGTCCTTTCAGCTCTTCCCTCATTTCTCCAAGCTTTCATTCCAGGATCATGTCTTACTCTGATGTCTGCAGACCAGCAAACACGTCTGTCATTCATGCTGTCTGTTGGTTTGTCTTCTCAGCCATGAGCAGCGTCGTCATTGTGGCAGGTTCCCTGGCACTGGTGGTAGCACTGGCGTGTTGGGTCAGGTAAGCTTGTTATTTTCTCTTTAAGGTCCTGAATGAATCACAAAGTCCCCACTACCCCTCTCAGGAGTGGACAGGATGGCCTGCAGTTTCACTGTAGACATATCCATCATCAATATAGTCATTCTGCTATAGATGCTAAATTGATTGGAACCAATTGATTTACAGTATTTCCATGTAATTTATTGTTTTTCTAATAAATCTTAAAAGAATGGCATTATTTTAGTGCCTCTATTCTGAGCGCACGTAAAAAACAATTGCAAGCGCAAATGTTGCATTTGAAGAGAAAATTATTTTGAGCAAAGAAAAGTTGAATTTGAGTGAACAAAATTCATTTCTGTGTGCAAGAAATGTATCTGAGTGTTTGTGATTATCCACATATACACACAGTAACAGCTCTGCTCCGTGTGCTCAACTCTCTGTACACCATTATAAGAGTGCCATAAATAAAAACAAATAACACGCTTGGATGCCAAAATTCTGATTGGCTGTTTTGGTCTCCAATCAGCTGGCTAGCTAATGTAGCTAAGCCCAGGCAGACATCCCAGAATGCATTTCGTCCATAACTCAAATGAAGCAGTGGCAGAGTTTGAAATATACATCTCTCTCTTTCTGGGTCACAAAATAAACTTTGAAGATATTTTCAGGCGAGATTGTTGCCGTGTAAACTTCAAATATCTGCTCGATTTATCAGGACATCACATATTTGCAAAAGTGCTCTAACATTGTGGCAGATGCCCGTTACCCACCAGCTGGACTGGCCATGGGGCATACCGGGCGTTTGTCCGGTGGGCCGATGATGAATTTTCATTTCTATGTTTGTTTGTTTTTATATTTTTCTGAATGACCATCCCTCACTAGTCTACCCATCCCTGTGTGTCTGTCTCACAGCCGTATGAGATCACATCTGTTTTTCACTGTGGTTGTGCCACTTCCAGGTTTCCTGGTAATTGTTGTTGGAAACTGTGGACGAATACTTCAGTTGTCCTTTGATTACAACACTACAGGATTCAGTTTATGGCCACACTCCACATACTTATTACTGAAGAGTGTTCTGTGAAGATTGATGGGGAGAAAATCAGTTTTTAAATGAGTCTGAAAGATAACAAAATATGAAAACACAGACAGTTTGTATTGTGAGTACAACAGAATCAAGAGCTGCTTGTTGACTCTTGTTGTGAAATTCATAAAATAATGTGTTTTGAACTTTATGTGTTGCTGTTTATATGTTCTAATACAACTCATCAGCACTTCTCAGTCAGTTCCAAATGTTTCACTATGTGTGTTTTGTTGTGGGTTTTTTGTTGTATTGTTACAGGTTTCAGAAATGTGTGCATATGAGTGAGAAAGTGGACTACCCTCCATCTGGACTGATGAGTGCCCGGGCTTTTGAGAATTTGGTGAGGAACAAATGTGACTAAATGTTTGGGAGAAAACATACGTGGGCCGGGTCCTTCATAAACTCCATATGTAGTACGTAATCTGAGTACAATTTAGTGTCTATAAATGTACACAATATAAACCAGCCATCTATGTCCACTGTGAACGGCCATCTTTGAATAGAGGCGGTGGTTTACGACACCAGCTGTCTGCCATCTATAATCCAGTTCTGAGATCCCTTCCCAGACGCCTTAACGCCCACTCACATCCTGGGCCATCTGACCTCTGGAATTCACATGATAGGGTGGGGCCAGGTTTCACACTAAGCTCACCCGAAACCATGGCTGATTGACCCACACCCGTGTTCACACCTCGTGGGATTAGTTAGAGGATCAGTAGGGGGCCCATTGTCCCGCTACAAGGGACACTCCCACAAGGCTTAGATATGGGACTCTCCACCATTTGACCCTAGAACTGAAGAAGCTTCTCGGATGAGAGGTGAAACGTCTTCAAGCAACCTAAAGAAGTCCAGACGCCTTTTTCTTTACAGCTCCTTAGACTACGATGACCTGGATGACTGAGAACCTTCACAGACAATATAAACCAAACACACAAAAACGCCTTAAACAAAAACCTTAACCCAATAAACAGTATGTAAAAGTCATGTCCTTACGAAATAGGAAACAGGATCTGCGAATGTATATTTGCTACATCGGACATTTTTTTGTAATTTATCAAATCTATTCTAAAAAAATCTAACAAACTGATGATGTAGAAGCCTCAAAAACTCAGATCTTATGTACTTGGCTTTAATGATTTAATTCAGGGAAAAGGGGAGAAAACAGTTTTGGTTTGAGTTATCGTCGGTATGTGACAGATCTGAGATCAGGGGAGGCACCTTCTGTGGCTATCTGTAAAAAACATGATGGAGGCTCTGGGATGGAGCCAGCGGTGTTGGGGATGAGTTGGGGAAAATTGATGTAAATATGAAAATATGATTTTATGATCAACACCATCAGATTTTTTTTCACCATCCATCCTCGGAGGATGTCTGCCTTTGGTTGTTACCCTGGTCCACTAGCCACTTCTTCCTCTTCCTCCATTCCTCCATATTTTTGCTCCCTTGTAGTTGAGAGTACACACACCAGATGGATCTTGGAGGCAATCCCAGGGATTTCGTCTTTGGGAAACCTCTCAAGTTCCTCTAGATTCGATTCTCTTTTGGTATGGATCTTGATCTTCAGTTCACCTCACAGATGTTCATTGGGATTAAAGTTAACTCTTTGTGCAGGCCAGTCAGGAATGGTAATTTTTGTTCTTCATCAGTTTTGGATTGTGTTGGAAGACAAAGTCATGATCCAGACGCCCTTTTTCCTCATGAATGGTAGAGTTCTTCATTCAAAATCTTCATAAAAAGATTCCTTCTTTCTTCATGATTCCTTTTACCTCGACAGTATTCCAGTTCCAGCTGGGTATCTGACAACTAGGATGGTGTGAGTGTTGATTCCCCAGGTTATGATCTTCCCATCCAGCTGACTCTTCAGGACTTGCCTAGTCTCTGCAGGTACTTGGTGGTTGTAGCTTTCCTAGCAGCCTCTTTGTGGTTTCCATGCGTGGGGCATACTTGTAGTCAATCCAGGTGGTGCACAGGTTGGTCCGTCTGGTCTTATAGTCTCGTATCCTCATCTACCCATAGTTGAGGTTTTGTCCCTGTGGTGTTTCTGCCAGTTCCTTTCTGGCACTGATTCATGTATTGATCCATGTCCCTGTTAATGATAGTCGCTGTGAGCTTCCATGTGGTGCTGAGCCATGTTATGGCCAGTAGTCGGCCGGGACCAGTTCCTTCTGGAGGTCCTGTTAGGATTTAGGAAGGAACCTTCTCATCTCCCCTCTTCTCCTTGTTTACTTCCAGCTTGGGGACAAGAAGCTGGCCCACAGTGCCCAAATGTACCACTACCAGCACCAGAAGCAACAGATGCTCTCCCTGAAAAAGTGAGTTACCCTCCCTGCACAGGCTTGGTCATCTTACCTTGGCATGTATATCTCTATCCTGTCTCGCTGTTATTCTTGCTGAATATTTATTGTCTGTGTGTGTGATCCCCACAGACACAGGGTTGAGCCAAAGGTTCCTGACTCCGCAGCCTCAACCGATGAGGAGAATGAGGATGGAGATTTCACAGTGTACGAGTGTCCTGGACTTGCACCAGTGAGTAAACTCTGCATGATTATTCCCACGTTCAGTAAAAGCTGTGTTATTGTGACGGTGTAATGCTGAGTCAGTGGAATTCGTCACAAGTAATAAGGATTACAGTAAGGCTAATTTGAGCAGTACTACAGATTCAGCCACTTAACTGACAGGACATGCGTGACGGATTCCTGACCGATCCCAGCTGGTGCTTGGCGGTCTGTCATGTGGACGATGCAACCATGAGTAGCAACGCCCCTAAACAGCATTTAGGAAAACTGATAGTAATGTCTTGTATATCCAAGAGCAGTGTGGTGGTACATTCACTTACATGCTTGCTATAGTGCTACAGTGTACATTTATGTCTTTAAAAGGGGATGGGTAAGCTCTGACACTCTGCTTCAAACGATCGTCAATTCTCACCATTTACGCTTTCCGAATGAATGATCAGTCACCGTGGCAACGATCATAGTCATGTCTCTGTTGCTAATCTTAGAATCATGATGACGAATAAATAAATAAACACTTTAATAAGTATTTAACAAATAATTTTGTGGAATTCATTTTTATGTAGATTATGTAATTATTATGAAATTCATTATTATGTAGCTGTCTTAAGGTAGTTTTACTAATAATGTATGGATTGCATTATTTTTAGAGTCCAGAATATTGCACGCTGTGAACCACACACCATTTTTTTAAACTCTCCTGCCCGTTGCACATCTCTGCTAAATCACTGCAGTAATTTTAAGGCCAAAACCAACTTTTACAGATGAGTAAGAGAACGCAGACTATCAATAGCATCACAGCAGATTCTTTTGTCACACATTCAAACTGCTCTCCGAGCCCCAAAGAAGGCCAGTGGCGTCTTGATGCATTCTCAATCATCCAGGTAAGTAAATCTCCAAAGGATGATTCTGTTCATCTGGACGTTTCAGTGGGAGAAAACTGAAAACGCTACATCCAAACAGAATGAACAGAATCAACCTTTGGAGAAGGCCAGTGACTCTCTGTACTTTCCCTTTATGACAAGGTTAAAATGGGGGCTTTTGCTTTTCTCATTTTCATTTCTCATTTTGTTGTTCAGCTGTGGCACATGATTAGCATTATATTGAAACTATCATCACCTCTTAGTGAGGTCAGAGGTGATGGGACACCTCTGGAGGCTCAGCAGGTGACCAGCAGAGGAGGCAGAAACCCTCTCACCAAACTGGTGGGCCAGCCAGCGTGGCTCTGTTGGGTTCTGACAGTCAGCTGAGGACCCATCTGCTCAGGCTCAGACTCTGGACTCTCTGCCTCTGGCACAGACGGAAACTGCTCAGCAGGGTCTACTACTGACTCAGACGGTCATGTCTTTTGGGAAGAGAAAACCTGGGTTTCCCTCGTCTTGAGTTATACATAGTCAGAGTTGCTAGCTAAACCTGCTTCCTAAGAAAGGGCACAGATCAGGTGCACAGTTACCAGATTGCTCAGAAACACAATTAGCTGTGTCTGAAAGAGCTACCACAGGGGCATAGTAAACAGATTGTGGGGTGGGTGGCGTACACAGGCGTATGCCAAAACGTTCTCTGACCAAAGCCACAAACACAAACTGTTTGTGGCAGGTTTACAACCTTATAAACAGGACGTTTACACAGTGACTGAAACCAGCAGCACCAAAGGAACAATGGGCTGGAGGTCAGATCCTTGATCATTAATATGCAAATTGCCATGACCATTGATCAATAATCATGAGTACCATTCACAGGGAGTTGGGCTCCAATCACAGCATTGTAAGATGGTGACAGCTGTACCCTTAGGTCCCTCCTCTAGGCAGAGATGGTCTTTAACTCTTCACATAAATGACCTCCTTGATTCAGACCAGCATTCCTTCCTGTCCAGGATGTGTACATCCTCATCATTGCAAGAGTGTCCACTGACAATTTGTACTTTCTGAGACATACAACGAACAGTCTCTGAAGGGGCTGGCCGAGACTCTCAAACAATGGTTTCTGAAAAAGTCAGTTTAAGCAGATGAGAAGAGATTTCTTTTACTGTCAGAGATATTTTAGAAGGCCAGTTGTCAGCACATAAGCAGAGAAATAGCTCTCGTCTTCAGAACAGGAAACAAGCTGAGGCCTGATGTTGAACAACTCAGGCTTGCCACCAGGTGGTAAGGCCGGTGAGCCGGTGTTTGGCTGGTACAGGGCTGCTGCGGTTAGGCTTCAATAGAGATACCATGGAGATGGAGATGCTGCTGCTGCAGGAAGGTATGGCTGCACAGCTGCGGTATCTAGGCTTGAGTGCAATGTCGCAAACATCAATAAATCCTCCTAGAGAGGTGTGAATGTTGGGCTGAGGCAGCTGATGGGGGGAGTGTGGAAAACTGACTTTGCTTGGTTCTTTACCTCAAAGAAAGAAAGTTAATTAGCCATGAGTAACTGTGACTAACTACTGCCACTCACTGTGGCACTGTGGCAAACTCTGCAGAGTCAGAACCAAGACTTGAAGTCATGAAGACGAATGAGATAGAATACAGAACTCAAAATGGCCAAAACTTAAAGCAAAGTAAGCACAAAGATATATGAGAAACATAAGCACACTAAGGAATAAGCTGATGATATTTAACAATAACTGAACTTGAACAAATACCCAGGGCCGAGAAAGGAAGTGTGTTAATCCAAAATCTCTCGCTCTGTCTCTTTCCTCTCACCTTCAGACGGGGGAAATGGAGGTGAAGAACCCATTGTTTGACGACTCCACCCTCTACCTGCAGAGACTCCACAAATAAACCTGGATACAGACATTTCACACTCTAAATGCACCACCTGTATGTCCAAACAGCTGAATTTATACATATGCACAAATCCACATACATCAGTCCAGTTATTTCAGTGGACACATCAGACACTCGTGCTCTGTAAACAGCCACACTAGGTTTAGTTTTCCCTTGTTGTTTACATATTTATTTACTGTTTATTACACACGTGTTCCCTGTTTATACAGGATGTATGAGCTCACTGACAGAACAGGCTTTGCTTTGATGTTAGTTTCCTGAACACACCTCCATGCAGCTCCGCGACTTGTCTTAGTGCATTTTCAGTTGATTTCCTTCTTGCTGACATCACGTCTATATGCATCTGCATTTCTTCATCCATTCAACGCTGACACACAGTTCATCCAAGAAATTTAAATATTAGACAAAGATAACACAAGTAGACACAAAATGAAGGTGTTTTTTATTAAGGGTGGAAAAATCCACACCCACATAGGCCTGTGCGATAAAGTGACTGAAATGTGGACTGACAAGACAAAGGTTGAACCTTCTGGAAGATGTGTGTCTCATTGCATCTGATGTAAAACTAACACATCATTTCAGAAATGTGACATCATCCCAACAGTGATATATGGTGGTGTGACCGTCTGGGGCTGTGTAGCTGTCTCAGGACCTGAAGACCTGCTGTGGTAAATGGAATCATGAACTCTGCTGTTTACCAAAACATCCTGGAGGACAATGTCCGTCCATCTGTTCGTGACCTCAAGCTGAAGCACATTTGGGTTCTGCAGCAGGACAAGGGTCCAAACACACCTGCAAGTCCAGCTCTGAATGGCTTAAGAAAAACAACATGAAGACTTTGGAGTGGCCAATCCTGACCTGGAGCTGATTGCGATGCTGTGACATGACCGTAAAAAGATGGTTCATCCACTAAAACCGTTCAACAACTGTGCAAAGAGGAGTGAGTCAGAACTGCAAAAGGCACACACACACACATGCACGTATATGTGTGTGTGTGTATAATTAGAAAAGTCTGTATGAACTCAGATGGTCTTGTATATACTGTCTACAGCTTACATTGTGTTTCCATGGTTCTGTGAGCTGTAAATAGAGGCTGATGTGTACAGGAGAAGATATCTGAGCTCTCAGTCAGTCAGTGTGGTTGGACAGAAGATCAGAGTACTGTGTCAGATACACATCTGTCATTCATTTTCTTAGTGTGAATTTGTATTTGTTGGGAAATGATAATGTCACGTGTAACACACCAGACTTGATGCATTTGACTGTAATGTAACAGTTGGACCCATTATGACAAAAGCAGGGAGGAGCCACACCTGCATATTCAACGTTCCCGCCCAGTTTCATTTATAGATGTGTCGATCTGCTGAGACGTCAACAAGAAAGGAAAAGAAGGACAAATCTATGTAACTGTCAAATGAATATGGACACATCACCATAAAGGACACCTAAAATCAAAAAATCAGAACAAAACAAGCCACAGTTTAAAAATAGGGGCACCTGCCATCTAGTGTTAAGGCGACCGCAGTCCCAGAAAACTTCAAGGGTTGCAGAAACATAGTTCCCTTTATACACGAACAGTTGCAGTGTGGGATCGCAGCCTTTCCCAAAATCAAACTGATTCCAAAGCTTTTAAATTTACTCCTCAAGAGACAGGAACATTTTCATTTAAGCCTCCTGAAAATGTTCTACTAGATGGAGAGAAAGCAGAGCAACGGCGACATTCGTGTATTTAATCCAGTCAGATGTTGGTTGGCACACACTGGATCAGGGTGTTTTTCCTTTGTCACATCTACATTTGTGCATTTTAATGTGTCCTGCAGAATAATAACTCAAATTACATTAAGTTTGATTTCTGATGTTATTTAAATATCATGGATTGAATATTATACTCATTGTTGTACCGTTTTCATCGATGCCTTCATCTCCATCAATGAATGCAAATTTGCAACAAATCTTCCCTTTATGATCGCTGAAACTGTTTATCTGCACTGCACAGAGTGTTTCTGTGATGTATCCTCATGTAAAAAGCCCATCCATGTAACTCAGATAACAGCCGCCGTCACTAACATCACTAACAGTAGAAACACTCATTTGGGCGGTCTCTGCTTTTCCTTACTAAAGCTGTTCTTCTGACCTGACCTGGTTAGGACTTAATATGCACAACTGCCCCTCTGTATATCCCCATATTGCCCCACTCTATAGCTCATAGATTTCCCTTGTACATCTAGAATGAGTGTCCAGTGAAAGCTGCAAACAGTGAAACAGTCCAGGAAATCTGGATGTAACCGTGTCTCTCAGGAAAGTCGCTCCCTGCGGCTCCTTTCTTCATCCTGCTGCCGTTCTCCTCAGCCTGCCAGCACTTCCATAGTGGAGGAACACTTTAACCTGGAGCTGCTCATGTTCTGTATGGGTGTCCACATCTAAACTCATATATCTACCAGGGAATATTAGCATGGAAGCTCTTTACCATGTTATACAGACTGTTGAATCCAAAACTATTAACCTTGTGCAGCAAATTGATTGGTTGGATGAGGAATTACAAAAAAAGATGCAACCCTCATGTTGTCTGCGTTTTGAAAGATGCTCTGCTTCACCAGTGCTGAGCAGACGCCCAGCTGTTGTCTTTATTTGGTCCTTGTTTCTTTGAGTGTTGTAAAGGAACCGTAGAACAAGTCATACATGATCTACATGTGATAGAGACGGTTTGAAGGCTCTGCGTTATGACTCTGTACATTTAGGACGACTTCTTCACCATCATGTTTAGCATGCTTGTTTCCAGAGCTGAAATTAAAGAAATAAATATTTGTATCGTCGCTAAAGAAATCTAATTAGTTGTAAAGTGTTTGTATTTCTTTGTTTGTTTGTTTGTTTGTTTTTTGCAACATCTTAATCAAATATTTCATAGATCAGGAAAATATTTCTGGCAACTCTCACAGGATTCAGAAGTTATTTAATATAACTTATTAATATATGCATTGCATACATCCTTTTAGACCATACATTTTCAGCACTGTGACAATCATAATTTTTTTTTATTAATAAAACATTGTATAAAATTAAAATGATGATGTTATGATTAAGAACCTGAGCCCTCTTATATCTGCTCTGGTTATTGGTATTATTCAGGCAAATGCATGGCCCTCCTGAGGGCCTAAAATACTCTAAAGCTCATGAAATTCTACACATGCATCAGATCTTTTGAAGATTTGCCCATTTATACAAAAAGGCTCCACTTATGAAAATATTCCCAGCGTATAGATAGAGCTGACCATATGGTCCACCCGTGCAACAACCCAAGACATTAAAATATATATATTTGATCCAAACATAACAGGAAGTCTGTCCGTTTGATCTAAATGTGCCATTTGAGCGGCAACAGGAAATGACATCGTGGCAGGGGTGTGGTCTCTGGCGCCACTGCAGTGTAGGGGTGGCGCTCAAGGGCCAGGTGGAGCAGATGTCACTAATGAACGCTCCTCTAACGAACCAGAGAGGAGGTGTGTGTGCAGAGGGCAGTCAGTCTGTGGCTGAGCTGCCTGAAGAAAAGTCTCCTGCGTTTTGACACCGTGTGAAAATAAATGGCTCCTCTAGAATCGAATGCTGTGTGGGTCCATGTCGTGTCACACACATGTGTAACACTTTCAGGTACAGCCTCAAGGTGGTTCATCAGAGCCGTCTCAAACGCTGACTTAAAAACCCATCATCCCATCTGTCCCACACTTAGCATGTTTGAAAAGAGTCTCGACATGAACACACAAACATGTCAATACTCAGTAATAGTTAGAGCACCACCTAGGAACAGGAAATATCTTGTTGTACACTTTGATGTTCTTCTTCTGGGTTGACTACATCCACCCTGAAAGCAGTCTAAACTTCAGACCTTGATAATGCTGCAGGGTGAAGGTTTCCCTAGTTTCCCTCACACACTAGCTCAGGCTTCCTCCATGTCCCAGTAGCCCAATAGATTGGATTGCCAGGGCCTCTGCCCTTGACTGTCACCCAACACACATTGCACCCAAACCCTACGGTGTCTCCTGCGGGGGTCGGCCTATCGGAGGGTGGGCCGCATGGGGAAAGCCTAAGTCACCCGGTCCTCTCCGTCAAGCTCCTTCCCCAGGCCTGGCTTCAAGTTGGGGCCCTGGTAAACCTATCCTGGGCAGGGTTCACTGGTCCTTGCTTATTCCCCTTTCACCCAGAACCAATTTGCCTTAAGAGATCCTACCAGAGGGTAAAGCCTGACAACATAGGCCCTGGACTCATAGGGGCACACAAACCCATCCACCATGGTAAGGTGGTGACATTGTTACTAGTATTATTATTATTCGTCAAACATTTTTCTAATACATTAAGCTCTTTTTAGACCGTGGACAGCCATAGGCCGTTCCTTTGAGCCTACGATCACACTCCTGCATCCTAAACGTTGGGATGTGGGTGTGTCCTGGGGTTTACCATATGTGAAGGAGTTCATTATGTTTTCTACTGTTGACATGCTGACTTTGCATCAACACCAAGTCTTAGGGTTTCCAAGCTAAATATTACATTTCAGATAGTTGTAATCATCGCTGTACTGCAGTGTCAGCGTATCAGACTCCAGTCTTTATCAATCATGTTTTCATTATTATCAATGTGCCTGCAAACAGCTTCAAGTACAAGTGGAACAGGAGCAGTTGAAGATTCGCTAAGAAACGAGCGAGCGCCACGCTCCGTGGTACACATACATACCTGTCAGTATTAGTGCCACACCGCTACAGTAAATTTATGAATGGGAACAGTTTGTGTGTTTGAAGATATTGTTGATCAGGTTGAAGTTAATACTCAGCACTGTTCCAGTGGTTCCTGCTTACTTTAACACCTTGGCGTTCACATATGTGCGCTCTATAAATATGCACCACATATATTAACTAATTAAAAATATACTGTATGGTGCTTCTTTTCAGCACATTTGACTGAGATGCAATTAATAAATAATGAAGGTCACACTTTAACAACGCTAACATGTGGCAATTTGTCTTCATGTTTCTTATTTTAATCCGTTAAATTATAAAATGGATGTAAAAAGATTATAAAATAAATTTGACATTTACTTAGGTTGTATTTACATTTCATGAAACATTTGAATGTAATACACCAAAATCCATCAAAAAGGAAAAAATAAAACAATGAATATATAGTTTCTGTCCTGTGCAGTTCTGTCAGGTATATTAAGTATAATGAAATTTGATGCCATTTACAGGATGGACAAGACCATGAGTGTGTTGCATGTACCAGCTACTGTTGTGCAAAACAAAATCAGTAACATCAGATGTTTTAACTGTATGTAACACAATGGGTTTGAAGTTCAGTACAGCTGATGTTTGGAACGAACAGAACAAAAACAACTATGAACTGTTCTGATACAGCAAACTGCTTTATACAACTAATTCATTCACACCAGCACTTTTTCTAAGCTTCAGAATGGATGGAAGACAGCAGAAATATTACAAGTAATAATATGTCGCGATTTATTATTAAGCAGTGAAACAGGAAGTACAAGTAACCATCAGTAGATTTTGTCTGCTGTTCTCTTTGCTCATCATAGTTTGTCTGAACAAAATAAACATGTAGTAATGTGGACTCCGGCTCATGTGGGCAATGAAAGAGCAGGTTGACTAAAGCAGCTGTTAAAAAAGTAGATATTGATGTACAGATACCATTGTTGGAATCTGAGGGGGAAAGGATAGTTTGGACAGAAAGTAAGAACTTCTGGAAAATGTTATGGGATAACGTAGTTAAAGGGAGACATTTATATTGACATTATATATCATATTTATAGTGGATTAATTAGACAGGAGGGGATAATTATAAGTAGAATACAAGCAGGTCATTGCTTTCTGAACGGTACTCTTTTCAGGATGGGGAAACATCCAACTGTAAAGCTACGGAGACGGTTGAACATGTGCTTATTAGTTGCAGCAAGTATGTAAGTGAAAGGAGAGTGTTGAGGGTAGAAATGGGTGGTGTAATGGAACTTACATTTGAAAAGGTGCTTAATCTGTTAAGTGCTGACTAAGGGAAAGGAGTGTTTTTTAGTTTTTTTGAGAAATTCTGGTATAAACAAGAGGATCTAAGGATTTGGAAGTGAAGTAAGAGTTAAAGCCAGCAGAGGGCAGTAGTGTAACATTTTTGGATGCAAGCTGCTGTTAAAATGAAAGAAGAAGAGAGCATATAAAGGCGGAGTGCTGGATGTTAGTGATGGTAAATTAGATTCTTTTTACTGAATCGAGTTTGAATAAGTCACTCACCAAAATGAATCGAGTGTTTTGATTCATTTGAGTCACTGAGTCAGTTGCCCAGAGAGTACAAAAAATTTACTTTTCTCAAACATATTTTTTTTTTATTTTAATTTTTTTTTTAATTTTAATATTATTTTTTATTATTTTATTTTTTTCTGATTTTATTTTATTAGTATTTTCCCCAAATGTATCAAATATATATATATTTTCATCTAAATAATTTAGTAAAATAGCAAATTTCTGATTAACTTTACTTACATTATTGCAGCAGCAGAATGCGAGTCAGACTGTATTTTTTTAATAGTGGTGGAACTTAGTTCACATATGTTTTTCCCTTACTCTGCTTATTATCTTTTTAAAACAAACAAAGTGATATACTACGTCAGTCAGACTTCATTTCAGGTGAAGGAGTGACTCTTCCACAGTAACACGCTCTGAGTTTCAGCAGCTGAGATCCAGGAGGGAGAGGTGAGTGGTATGTCGCGCAATTGTCCACTGAGCTGTGAGCCAGGGGGCGGTAATGCACCTTAACGTTGGTTGCTAACCGAGGAAGCTCAAATGAGCTGTGAGCCAGGAGGGAGGGGGTGAGTCGAGTGGGTGATTCGTTCAACTCGTTTGAGCTGTGAGCCAGGAGGGAGGGGG
>VUQR01032279.1:0-14424 GCA_015108515.1 Hemichromis elongatus
ATACTTACTGCATTTGAATCATTTTTCTCATATGTAACCACCTGCTTATTTGTTTGAAAAAAAGAGGACTTTGATTTTGCCACCCCACTTGATTTCCTTGCCACCCTCATGCCACCCTAAGAAAATTTCTCTAGATCCGCCCCTGCACACGGTTGCTGTAACAGTACATTCAATGGCTGCAGCTCTCCCGCTGCCAACCGTACGCATCACCACCAACAGCAAAAACACAATAAGAGCACCTGTTTTAAGCCGGCGAGGTGTGATTGTAGATGGGGTGCAGGTGAGTCCATCTCACCTGCCGCAGCATCGCAGATCAGCAACAATAATAAAGTATTTTCTATTTAATTATAAACTTTGTCGTAATTGTGTCTTTGGTTTTAAGTATTTAATAATAAAAAAGGAAACATAATAAAAAAGAACTTATGGTCATGAAAATTAATTGAGATTTACCAATTCAATGACACATCCACCTTATTTATTGAAAAGTATCGATATTGGTATCGATATCGGCGATACTGGCCCATATTTACTTGGTATCGGATCGATACCAAAATATGCAGTATCGCACACCTCTACTGTCCGCCATAGGAAGGCTGCATTCCATTTGGAAGCGGTGACAGTCGGCTATAAGTCGAACTCAAACGCCACTTTGATCTTTAAGGAAAGGCCTTTTATAGACATTCATGACACACACACACATAAAACACTTTGCCTCACCGTAACAATGCAACTGTACTAAAACCTTTGAATTATCTGATATGAAATAGAAAAACAAAGCTACCAGAGATGATGAAGACTCTGGGTTCTGTAAGTCACGTTTGCATTTAGACTGTTACTATTTAATATTTTACTTTGTTATGTCATGAATGAGGTTTACCTGCTGGAGGTTTGATGGATCAGCTGGACGATACAGTCACAGACTTCATTTGGAAGAATCCTAGTTGGATTTTTGTCTCCACTCATATTTTTGAACCAAATATTGAAAACGACTGATAGGATGGATACCTGGTTTGGTTGGGATCCCAGGACAGATCCCTGCCACACCCTGAGCCTCGGTGGATACATAGTTAGAATATAAAAGGACTCATACTGAACATGAATATTTCATTAAATTCAAATTATAATACAAATTTCTAGGTGTTTGTTATATCCAGCAAGAGTAATACTGTCTGAATTCCTAACCCTAACCCTAGCTCAACAAACTACGATGCCCTGGACTGTCAGTATTATTATGGGCTGTGAACATAAGTAGCTTTGGTCACTTTTTTAATTGTAAAAGAAAAGGAAAATAGAAAAAAAATATTTGTCATACTCTCACAGCAAAGGATCAGACTCACTATTTATGATGGCTTGGGACAGTAATGTCTGTTGGATTGTCAGTTGTTTAGTATTCTCCTGTACGGATGTCACAAAGTGGAAATTTGTATTTATCTTTTATATCTGTTTTATTCTGATTTGATTTTAGTGTTTATTTGTGTGCAGTTTTTATTTGCATGGTTTTATTCTGTGTGTATTGCACATTTTTAGTGTTTTATTTGACATTGTTTTAATCCATTGTATACTGGCTGGGTACTGGACAGTTAGCTGATATTGATCACCTGCTGAGACATGAGTGTTTCCAGAGGTGGCCTATCAGCTGTTCAAAGAGATATTAAAAGGAAGCTGGCTGAGCACTGGGACAAGAGAGGCCACAGACATGAAGAGGAATGCAAGAAGGCTTGATCGTCGGGTGTCACTGGAGACCGACCAGGCGCGTGACGTGGCGACTCAGTCCTGGCAGCAGGAACAGTGACAACACATGTGATTGGCAGCAAGGCAGAGGTATACCTCTGCCCGCATTTGTGAGGAGTGTCTCCACTGTTGTTCACTGGGTGCAGCTGTGTTGGGAAGGGTTGCCATGGCTATAACCATTTACAGGCCGATGATGCGAGGGGACCTGCAGCGGCATCGAGCGACGGACTCCAGTGCAGAATACGAGCTAGGCTGGGATGAAATGGGCCCAGTGAAGGGACGAGCGAGGGTTAGGAGGCTCCTCCTCGTCTACCTGAGATGAGGCTGGTGTGGACCCGGCTCTGCAGGAGGAATTTCCGGCCTGGTGAGGACCCATAACCAACATTCGTCCTTGGTTGTGGTAATGGTTGGATTTTAGTGCACGCAGAAAATTGTATTTGTAGCAGTTTTAGAAGTGGGTTTTGATTCCTGGGGGATTTTAGTATGTTGATAACATTTTATTGTATACTATTTTTTTAAGAGTTGTTTTTTTTCTTTCTTTGTGCTCCTTGGCCTGGCAATAAACTGTTTCTGATCAGACCTGCATGATCATTGTGCCCAGGGTATCTAGCTCGCTCCCCCCTTGTGTCTAAAGAACTGTCCTCTTTAGTATGACATTCTGGCACATCAGCTTTAGTGTCTATGTTACATAGTTAGGGTCACTGTCACTAATTTATTTTAATTAATATGCAAAAAACACTAAAAGTTATGCATGGATTTGATTACCAGCACTACTAATTGCGTGTCTTTTTTTTCCAATTTTCTAACATAATTAGAAAAATTTGACTTTGATAATATGTGAAAATGTCATATCTTTACAGTCTCAATGCCATATGATTCTTAACTCCTGTTTTGAAATACTTAACTGCAAAATTCACCTCATGAAATAAATTCATTCACAGTGGCACACTGTCAGGAAGATTCTGATGTTACTGTAATGTGCTGTGAATAAATGCTGATGCAACTCACTGTGAAAGCTGTTCATGAAATGAATATGTGACACATGTAACACATTCATATTGTGGAGGACACACAGAGGCTGAGTCAAAAATCCAAATCTTTAGTCAAAAACAGGCAGCGGTTACAAACAGAGGAGCAGTCCATTAAACAGTCTACAGGTTCAAACATACAGTGAATTCAAACAGCAGTAAAAAAATAACTGGACACTGAAAAACCTAAAGTGATGTTCGAGACAACAAATGGAAGCAGCACAGTTTATTCACTGAATTATCATCAATTACAAAAAAAGAAAGACGGCAATTTCTAAGGTTTGTTTTCTTAATTGCAGTTAGTGTGGCTGGTAAAGATGAAACCATACAGCAGGGGTCCCCAATCCCAGTCCACGAGGGCCGGTGTCCCTGCAGGTTTTAGATCTCACCCTGGGTCAACACACCTGATTCACATGATTAGTTCATTACCAGGCCTCTGGAGAACTTCAAGACATGTTGAGGAGGTCATTTAGCCATTTACATCAGCTGTGATGGATCAAGCACACATCTAAAACCTGCAGGGACACCGGCCCTCGTGGACTGGGATTGGGGACCCCTGCCATACAGAATGTAAACTGTGTGAATTTGGTGAACTTTGTTAGTAACAAACGAGGCCAAAAAAACCCAAAACAAAAAAGACAAAACACAAATAGGCGTATATAGGAGAGCATCTAAACATTCTGGTCATGGGTTTTTACAGTCTTAGTTGCGCTTGTTTTCATCTTCATAATCATCATGAGAGATAAATGACCCAGGGAGGTCCTGAGGTGGGCGCGGCTGTCTCTGGTGATGTAACTATGATTGGCAGGAACAGGGTCTGACACATGTTGGCGAAACATCCCAGTACACTGGTGTAGTTTCCTTTCCAGCTGTTTGACACTTCAACAAAATATATTCAACAAAATATAATAACCAAGCAAATAAATATTATAAAAGATTTACCGACTTCATTACAAAAACAGTAAAAACATCTCCCTTTTATTCCATTTCCCCATTCCTGCTGAACATCAGGCAACAAACATCCCACTAAATCACAGTAAAATATAAAGAACACACTGTGTACAACATTTAGCTGTACAAAGAACACTGAATGCTAAACCATCTACAACTATTTCTGTTTTAGCTGTGGATGGTTTATCTGCTGCCTCTGATGAGAAATCAGAATTGTAATTTTCCCAGCTTTGTCTAACCTCTGCAGAGCCTCTGTCAAGAAAAACAAATCTGTAAGTGTAGAAGATGTAAAATATACATTTCATAATCAGGACACAGCACTGGACAAACCTCGGTCTGTTGATTTCCTCTGTGCAGTGCAGAAGAGCATCAATCAGCATGTCAAAGTGGTGAGATTTTGATGGGCGGAGCAATGTAAAACTCCTCCAAATGCGGCCAACAAATGCGTCCTCGTTTCCCCCAGATTTGAAGAATGGGTCAGGTGTATCCTTCGTGGCCCACCATATCCCTGAATTCATAGCACGGCCCAGCTAATTCCAGTTTCCAACTCATAAGGGTCTTCTGAATCCCTCTTTGCCTGGTCCCTCACCCAGGAACAAATTGCCATGGGAGAGCCTACCAGGGGGCAGAAGCCCCCTGACAGCATAGCCTCTGGGAGCGATTCCAAATCTGAGGCCATGGTTCTCAGATGCAAAAGGCTAGAGAACCCACTCTGGGTCAGGGACGGGTTCCTGCCCATGACTTCTATTCTTTGTATAGTCGTGTTATGGCTATCATTATTGTTCTTATGATTATAGGTGATGATGGTGATAATCCTGAGTTAATATTACTTTAACTATTATTATCATTATTTTTGTAATTCCCTCATAAATGGGATTAATTCTGGATTGGATTGTATAGAAATTAACATCCTCACACTCATTATAGACAGTGACACACTATTATTTTTTTCACCAACTCTATTTCCTAATTTATCCTGCTCTATTCTATATGTTGTAAACATAATAATAATTAAAAAAAAAAAAGATTTCTCTAAGAGTGTACTATGCATATATGTTTGGAAATATACGCATCATTTCTTTTGTTTAATTTTTCAGGTGAGCAAAGTGACTTGAACCAATTTTTCCCCTTTTAAGTTGGTTGCTTGTAGAGATCATATGATCTACTGAAGGCAGGAATGAATGATCACTTTCTGCATACAAGGCTGAGACACAACTCATGGAAAACAAAGTCTGTGCACTTTTAAATCACTTGAAGCAAGCGCTGCTTGACATAAATGGAGGAAGAAGCAGAAGGGTAAATGCAATTATTTTCACTAGAGATAATTCTGCAGCAATAATTGCTGCAGAATTATCTCTAGATGAACATGAACCTCCCGAACGGGGCGATCGACCCGAGTGGGTTGAATCTGGGCAGCTGCCAGAATGTGAAAAGAGTGTGATAGAAACTCTTCCAGCCATATTTAAAGAAATAATTAAACAGCTCTAAATGAGTCAATGCAGTAGCTCTGGGTAACCTGAGCACAGAATGTCCTGCAATGCCAAGAAAATTCACCAAAACGCAACTCTACATAGGTGAGGACCAGAGACTTTCAGAACTTAAAAAAAACAATCTGTAATTGGATGGATGGAGGATGGACCAGAGAACTGAGCTTATGTTTACCCATGGTGCATGTGTGTCTGCAGTACGTGAATGAATACATATGTGGAATGAAGACATGATTACAAGATCTGACACACTACGCTGGTGAAGAGTGGTAGTTTTGTGTGGTCATGCACGCACACACACACACACACGTATGTATATGTGTTACGTAAATATGTGTTACATCAAAGAGTAGAGCTGCATGTGCTGGTGTCTCCTGCTAAGACCTGCTATGTTACAGATTACAAGTAAAGTTACACATTGTATAAAGAGTTGCTTCATGCCTATACAAAAACCACATTTATCTCAATGTAACTGGTGGCAAGATAAATATGCATCAAAGATTTGTCTCAAATTTTTGCTTCAACGCACGTCATTTAATGCCTCAACATGTTGTAAAGTTACTTATGAATAAAGATGTACTTGAAAAGGAAATTATTTTTTAAGCCCAAACAAACTGCAGTTTCAAGTAATCTGGACCCTAAACTTAGTAGGCTGACAAATTACATGTCAAAGAAAGTTTATTGAAGTTCATTGTTCCTGGGTGCTTAGCTCAGGCACTTGGTGTTTGATGAGAAATTATTTCAACTGATAAACACTAAACAGCATTAAAAACTAAATGTTAGCGTTAGCCTTTACAAATAGACTCCAGGATGAGTCTATTTGTAAAGGTTGCTAAGTATAGCACATTCACTGAAGAGGCCTCTTGGTCCTAATGCGATTAAAATGGATGTTCTTTAATAATGCACTAAGTTGGGAGCAACATTATATAAGCATTTTTAATTCAGTGGTAGATGACAATTACAATGGAAACTGTCAATGCTAAAAACATACACAAAAATTTCAGGAAACATTCACAACAACGACACATTTACTGTCGAATTTAAGAATAAATTATGAAGACTAGCATGCATTAACAAAACAACATATAAAGGACCATCATGAGTGGT
The DNA here is from genome assembly GCA_015108515.1 of Hemichromis elongatus. Lineage (NCBI taxonomy): Eukaryota > Metazoa > Chordata > Actinopteri > Cichliformes > Cichlidae > Hemichromis > Hemichromis elongatus. The sequence continues at coordinate 6,305 of VUQR01032279.1, forward strand.
CTTTGTATTGCCTGTTAACAAACATATTATACTGCAGATTGTAGTTAATAATGAAATGATTCACTAATAATAATGTGATTTAAAAACACCTTTAAAAATACATTCATTCATTTGGGAAGTTGAGATTTAAAATACATAGCTTGTTATACTGAGATGTGCTGCTCCGTGATATTACACCAATAAACAATTCATTTTAAGGTTAACAGCTAAATTGTTGTTGATGTTAAATGTAATGCATCTATCCTTCCATTTTAGGTATCCTTCATATGTGATCCTCCTCTCGATCACTCCTGTTTCCTGGAGCGGCCCCTGAACGTGTCCATGAGGTTGAAGGCTCCTAGGTACTGGCCCAGAAGAATGGCCTGCTTCATGTTGAGTACACTTTGAAGAGAGAAACAATGAAATAAACAAACACAATACAAACATAACGGTGTTTGACATTTTTGTTAGTTATGTTTTTATTTGCTAGTGTCTTAATGTGCCATACCATTCACCTGCCTTCACCAAAACATTTATAAGGCTCAATGAGCAGGTTCAACACTAACTCAGAAAGACTTTTATGATCAAGTCTTGCTGAGTAAAAAAGTCCTAATGCATCTGGATTGGCTACAGCGCAGGAGCTAGAGCAGGTCATCAGGGAAGGTTGGTGGTTTGAACCCTGACTAATCCAGCATGTCAAAGTATCCTTGGGCAAGACATTGAGCCCCAAGGTGCTCTGTGCAGAATCACCAGAGTATTAGTGTGTAAACGTTAGAGAGGAAACCTTTACTAATACTGTGTCTGTATTGTGATGAGTTCTAAAGTCTGATTGAAAATAAGCCATTCATCTGCAGATGAGCAGTCAGCTGTTTGAAAACTGCTCTTTCAGGAATGTTTGAGATACAAGGAAGTTTGACGATCGGCATATAATTAGCTCAGGCACCTGGGACACGTAACAGTTTCATTACTGCCATCTTGAAGGCTTAAGGTATGTGGCCCATAAATAGAGATAGAATGATCATATTTATGGTGAAATTATTATAATGACAGGACTTTTTGAGCATTCTTGCAGGAATGTGACACGTTTATGGCTTGGAGGCTTACAGTTAACTCAAAGTTCAATTAGAGAGAAAAAGTCTAAATAAATATCAATAGTATTGAAAGTAGCTGTGTGACTGTGATTCATTTTTACTTTAATGTTTAAAATGTTTTATTTGTGAAGAAGTTCATGAAGTCATTACGAGTTAAGGTTAAAGGAACACAGATTTGGCCCTTTGTCAGCCTTGCTACAGTGCTGAAGAGAAATGTGGGACTGTTCCTTTTTCTTAAATCAGTGATTTAGTTAAATTCAAATTTTAAGATTATTACAGTACCAAATCACAACAACAGTTGCCTCAAGGCGCTTTACATTGTAGGGTAAAGAACCTACAATAACAAGTGATAATCAGTAGGATGTCCTAGTTTTATGGAGCTTTACGGAGGGCTTGTTTTTTTCAATAAACCAACAAACTGTTTTTTTTTTTCAAGCTAAATGAAGATCTTCTATGTAAGAGACGCCATTTCATTGATGCATTGAGCGTTTCTTTTTCACCCACTATGTGATTATATGCCACTCTACTTCTATTCGAGTCTAATCATGAGTTATTTTTTTTTATCTCTGGCTCTCTTCACAGTGCATCTTTGTCCTGTCTTTCTCCCCTCACCCCAAACCAGTCAGGGCAGACGGCCCTTCCCTGAGCCTGGTTCTGCTGAAGGTTTCTTCCAGTTAAATCTATTTGGATGTTAAAAATCACCCACAATAATTATTTTATCTGAACTCAGTACTAAGTTTGAGAAATCAGAGAGAAACTGAGTAATATCCAGGTGAATGATGTTTAACAAAGAAAAGTGGAAATCTTTTAGGATGGACAAAGCTAACAGTTAGGCTCTCAAATGATTACAAGTCTTTCTGGGTCTATGATTGATTAATGAGATGGAGTGAAAGATTTCTTTCTTTTTTTTTTTGAAAAGATTTCTGCCACTCCCCCTCATTAGCCTGTGCTCTGACGGTTATGACCGTTAGTATAACTTGGAGATGCTGAGTCATGTAAACTAACATCATCCTGCTCTGACTGGCCCACAGGATAAATCAATCTGTTTATCAATTATTAAATGATAAACTAAAAGGGACTTGGAAAAGACACATCCAGTTGTTGATATTTAATAATGTACATTTATCAGTTTTACTCTTTGGTATAGCTGGGGATGCTACATTGTTCTCTTTTTGTGATTTGAAAACAGTGATTTTAGTGATTTTTGATGGTCTGGGAGTTGATAGTCTCTATGGGGATGGATTTCGGTGGGATAGCAGGACGAGAGAATCTGCAGAGGGGTGTGTAAGACTGCAACTCTGCTTCCTGGTCCCAACACTTGCTAGATATATTTTGAGGTGGTTTAAGAAATTTGGCCAGATTTCCAGAAATTTAAGCAGCTCCATCCAAAGTGGAATGGATGCCATCTTTCCTAACAGGAGGATAGGTTTTTCCAAGAAAGCTTCCAAATTATCTATAAAACCCACATCATTTTTCATCTCTAATAGACTGGTAACAAAATTAATCAACTTCAGCCTCCTACACTCCATCTGCCTCTGGATTAAGGACTTCCTCAGCGACTGCCCACAGAAAGTGGCTGAGGAAGAAATAGGGCCCCACCTCTCCCCAGCACTCAGCCTTCCAATAATATTCAAACACAGTAAATTAGCAAAAAGTGCCTCCTTTCAATAAGCCTGCGTTTTGTGCAATCAATACCTTTACCTGTAAAAAAAGTGTACAATAAATTATGATACAAGCATACATGTTTGACACACATGTATATAAACAGGGTGTATCAAAGAGTCAGTACATTGGACCCAAATAGCTACTGCATAAACACATGACACAACATAGAAGAACCACCTTGACGGGATAAGACTCAGCTGTACATCTGCAGCTAATAACGAGGATGCCTTTTGAGGATGCCAATATTCACATTGTGGAAAGAGAAGACACATTTCCATTAGTACCTACTTGAATCGACTTGCCAGAGATCACCTCGACTCAACTCGGATTGACTATTGTTTCAAAGCGGTGAAAGAGGCCATTTATGTCCACTGTGACCACCTTTGAACAGAGGGGATGGCTTATGACACCAACTCTCTGACACCTATAATGGAGTCTTGAGATCTCTTCCAAGGCACCTGAACCCACTTACATCTTGAGTCAGGTGATCGCAATAGGTCACATGATGGTGCAAACAGTACAAAGTAGGAATTTAAAATGTTTAGTTTTCATTTTTTTGGGACAGCCACAACAGTTACTTGGTCAGAATAAAGGTAGAAAAACATCAGTGAAGAAGCTTATTAATAAGAGTTAACTGATCACGTAATTATCTCAGATAGGTGAAAAACAGGAATAAATTATAAAATACACTTCAATGTTAATAATATAGACAGGCAACCTGTCTGAGAACGTTTTATTTGTCAGTGTCAAGTTTCTATTTAGCTGTTCCATGTGTGGCCCTTCACATATTTTATTTAAGTCTGAAAAATAAGGTTCTATTAGCAGAGCATCAGGTACAGTGCTTTGTGCGAACAGAGAACAAGACCAAGCACAGAACCTTATTGTCGGCCAATTCCAGTCTACACAGACAGATGCAATATCGCCTTAACATAAATAAAAGGGTATTCAATTTAACAATTTAACTTTGCCTGGACTAAAGTAACACTGTAAAAGCCAGGCAGCAGCGTAAAGCTAGCCAGGTAGTTCTTAAAAAGTTTATGATCATGTGAAAAGTTTTAAAACAATGAAATTATACCTCTAGCAACTTTAGAAGAGTGTAATGCTGGAGCAATCCTTTAAAAAGAAACAAACATTCCAAGGACTGATGCCCTTATTAGCATTAAGCATAATAATGAATCTAACAACCAGCTCCTAATGGAACAAAATATTTGTTCTAATTTAAATAGGCCATGTCTAATAACTTCATAGAGCCAGAATAATGTTGCTTGCATTTCTCAGTGGTAGCGAAATCTGGATGACTAACAACTCAAACAATGACTGTCTTCAAAGAGGGAGCAGAGACAAGGCAGGATAATACAACACATTATTAAAAGCCCGGATACAATGGCTTTTATCTAAAATGAACAGAGGTGACAGGCGAGGCACTATCTGTGAGCTGTATTTGTGTGAGCTGTTTTCCAGAGACAAAAATCTTTCTAATACAGAATAATAGCCCTGTCCTCAGATAAATGGACTAGAGGAAGAAGAAAAGAATGGCAGACATCTTTTCTTCTTAAACACTCACTCATGAAATACAATTAAAGAACAAAACAGTTCAGCAGCAGTACAGGGGGCTTTAGCTATCTAAGACCTGGTTCTTCCAAATGGTGCATTATTATTTCTATTATCAATGTTATTGCTAAGGTGTTTCATTCAATTGGGTACATTTACACAGTGCTCATACAACTAGACTGTTAATTTATGTTGGCAAGCTGAGGTTGTTGGACAGTAATATAAAATATGAACTTACTAACGAGAAATCATTGCAACTTCTGTTAATGCAATATCATGTATTCTTCACACACTGACATTTTTGCTCACTTCTGCTACCTTTAAAAACCAAAATGGTTTAACCTTCCCCATTGCTCTAGGAGCTTCAGACTGAGGTGTCAAACAACTCGTACTGATGTAGTGACTATTAGACACAGAAAGCGATGACGTCAAGAAACTACGAGTGAAACTGTTGAAGGGAAGTGGCAGAACCCAAGGTAAACTTTTCTGAACTTCCAGGGGAGCATATGAAGCATCTACCAATCAGAGTACAGTGTTGACTGACACAAGAGCAGGAGGAAATTTGCTCACCTTCAGCCCACATACAAACTATCAGACTCTGCACTGTTTGAAAGTTCCACTGATGCACACACACTAAGAAATCACCTCTGTCATTTTCCATATGAGAATCAAATTTTTGACACATAGAGAAAGGATGAAAGCTCCCAGACTTAACTGACAACTGAAGATATGATACATATTTACCTCTATACACTGATATTAGAAGTTATTTTATAAATAAATACTTTTTACTGTAGAATAAAGACCCTACAATATTAGAAATAAAACCTGAATAATCTGACAATCCCCTATGAGCAAGCATGTAGCATGTAGCCAGTGGAGAGCAAGAATGTAACGTGAAGGAACCTGTAGCAGAACCAGACAGGGAGGGGCAGCCATCCACTGTACGCGGTTGAATTTGAGAAGAAAATGATTACCTCAAAATCAGTTTCTTCACTCTTTTTCACTCTCTCTTCCCACATTTACGCACTAAAATCACATTTAATCATTAGTAATTATTAACCCCCCGCCATTATTGTGTCTCTTTTGTGCTGGCTCTCTGTGCTCTCTTCTTTCCTAGCTATTACCCTTTTAAAAGGAAGTGTTTTCCCTCCCCATTGTTGCTAGGCTCTTGCTCATGCAATGTCTGATGGTTGGTGTTTTCTCTTGAATATTGTAGGGTCTTTGTCCTACAATAAAAGTACCATGATGCAACTATTTTTTGATTTGGTACTATGACTTGGTGCTATATAAAAAACTGCATTGAAACAGATGGAAAAAAAACCAAAACACTACAATTGGCCTATGGTTTGCATTTTCTTTCATCACTCTAACAAGGAGAACCCAGAATATAATTAACATAAGTACATCCATTACACAAATAATGGCTGCAGCTCCTAACTTTACCACCACTTAGACCACACAAGTTTCATATCAATTCTCTCTGTGTGACTGGCCATGACTCAACCACACTCTTGTGGAGTCAGCGTGTAAATTACTTTAATCTTTCATAACATTACAAATACTTAAACAGTTAGTACGATGCACCTGCGTGAAAAACATAAAGGTTTAATTTAAAGCTTGACACATGTTGGCAGACCTGGAGTACAGGCTTGGTCGACCAAAAAATACAGTATAGAGTACATTTTACCCAAACTACCTTTGGCTTTGAGTTAGAAAACAGATAACACAAAGGTTTTAATCATCTGCAGTCTCAGAATCTTCAGAGATAGTTTAGAATTATTTTGGCACATTTTTCTTTTTTGTTTTATTCTTTCTTGCATTATTGGTTCTTTTCTGTTCTACTTCCATTAGTTCCTGTTTTACTGCTGTATTGATGATTCTTCTTCTTCCTGATCCTGACAGCCCTTTTTCTTGACTCTGGTTTCAGAAATGGCCATAAAGTTGAAGAATGGAATGTCTCAGCGCTAGTCAACCCAGAGGTACAAGGTTTAGCTAGAGGACAGGACACAGCGACATAAATAGTATGGAGGTCAGAAGTCCCAAGATGAGTTGGAGGACAGCATGGCTAGAAAGTTGCAGATCTCAGTGATGGACCTGGTTCTGGGCGGTCTGTGACTTTGATGGTGCGAAACAGCTGTGGACTATAAACCACATGGAATGTTTTTGTTTCTGGAAAATAATACATTGTCATGGTCTTGGCAGAATTCATCTTCATCCAGGCAACACTTGCACTAATCACTGTTTTCTTCATGGGCATTAAGTGGCTGAAGTTTATGGCTGCAGAGAGGAAGGAAGGTAAGCAACACGATTTCACTGATATACACTACCACACACCTGTTTGTTTGTTTTTATTTTCAGGCATTAAAACTGAATGAACATATGGAATTATTTAGTAAACCAAAAAGTGTGAAACAACAAAACATGTTTTATTTTTCAGAGTCTTTAATAACCACCCTTTGCTTTGATTACTGCTTTGCACATTCTTGGCATTCTCTCGATGAGCTTCATGAGGTCGTCACCTGAAGTGGTTTTCCAACAGTACCAAAGAAGTTCCCACAGATGGGAACAATGTTGTCCATCTCAATCCAAACTATATCGACTGGGTTTGGGTCAGGTGACTGTGGAGGCAAGGCCATCTGGCCTCATTGTTTCTTAGCAGCTATTTGACCATAAAGGCCGGATTTGCACTGAACAGTTGATGTAGAGATGTGTCTCCTACTGGGCTTTGTGTGGCATTTATCTGGGCTCTAATCTCAGGTGCTGTTAACATGCGATTTCACAGATGAATTTATCCTCAGCAGCACTGGTGACTCTTGGTCTTACCTTCCTGGGGCGGTATTCACGTGAATTAGCTTTGTATAGCTCTTGATGGTTTTTGCAACTCCACTTGGGGACACATTCAAAGTTTGAGCAATTTTCTGGAGTGACTGTCCTTCAGTACCTAAAGTAATGAGGGACTGTCATTTCTCTTTACTTAGAATTCATATTATGGCAAAAACCAATCAGCTAACAGTTGTCAAATAGGGCTGTCAGCTGTGTACTGTTGTACTTCTGCAAAACACAACTGATGGTCTCAACCTCATTAAGAAGGCAAGAAGTTCCACCAGTGAACCCTGACCAGGCACAGCTGTGAAGTGAAACCCTTTCAGGTGACCTCATCATGAAATACACTGAGAGAAGGCCGAGGGTCTGCAGTAAAGATGGCATAATAACAATTTTTTTATGTCCGATACCGATATGAATCTGATATAGTGTATTTTATAATCAATAAAACTGTTTTTTATAAATATCTTGCTGCTATTTTTTATACATTCACACTCAAGTTTTAAAAAGCAAAACACTAAAGCTATTCGGTAATACCTGTATGCAAAAAAATACACTGCACCCAAAATATTTTATAGTTAAGCAATACTGATCAATCTAATAAACTTTCCCTGTTAATGCCCTACCTGGCCCCCCTGGCAAAACATTGCTAGCTCCGCCCCTGCACAGTTACCTGCTGGTGTTATTTGTCTCTCAGAAACAGTTCATAACTTCCCTTCAACTCATTCATGTCACCTAAAAGGTAAACCTGTGTCTCCATCACCTGTTCAGCTCTGATGATTCAGTAAGGACATCTCCTGGTTTCATCTTCATGTTTCCCTCTCACCACATATCCAAACTGATATCATGACCAGCAGCGTTTACAGCTGTGGCTCCAGCAAACATCAGCTGATACTAGGAAGTAATATTAAATCAATTCTAACAACAGCTTATCAAACTTAAACGTGCTGCTGTTGTTTAGCGCGGCATTCACTAGTTTCCTTTTTCTGGCGCGAAGTGGGCGATAAA
>VUQR01032280.1:0-14870 GCA_015108515.1 Hemichromis elongatus
AATGGTTTTTTTTTACATTTTTTTCTAGTTAGAGAAATTTGAGAGGTTTATCCCTCAAAACTGTAAATACAAAAAAGTTGCACAAAATAGTTTCTAACCACAGGAAATTTAATTTGAGTGTCTTCATAGTTTTATTTTTGAAATACATCAATTTTTATATACTGCCGGAAAAACAAAAATAACTATTATCATGCAAATTTGCAAGAAAAACAGCACGTGCATGATGTGCATGCTGTTTGAGTTCTAAGCATCCCAGAAACTAAACAGAAAAGCATAAAGTCAAACATGAATATGGGCGTATTAAGCACTGAAGGTAAAAAACTACAATTTTCGCAAAATTATGTCACTTCCTGTTTCGGGCAGGAAATGGCGGACATATGATAGTTCATGCTGACCTTTGAACCAACGTAGGAAGTGTTATGAACAGCTGATTGGATCGGCAAAACGTGTTTCTGGCAAAGAACTCTGACTTTACTCTGGAATATTTGTGATTTTCTTTTGTTTGCCTTTATCTTCAAAATGTAAAACACATGTTAACACAGAATCTTTGCATCTTTCAGTTCGGTAGTTGTGTGGACCTCAGCGTGCTGCCTGCTGTCAGACGTAATAACAGAAACCAGCTGAATAACTTTGCCAAACATAACCTAATTATGCAACAAGTACATGTCTTATATCCCGTCTTCCTTCTCTCACCCCAACCGGTCGCAGCAGATGGCCCCGCCCCTCCCTGAGCCTGGTTCTGCTGGAGGTTTCTTCCTGTTAAAAGGGAGTTTTTCCTTCCCATCGTCCCCAAAGTGCTTGCTCATAGGGGGTCATATGATTGTTGGGTTATTCTCTGTATGTGTTATTGTAGGGTCTTTAACTCACAATATAAAGCGCCTTGAGGTGATTGTTGACGCTGTATAAATAAAATTGAATACGAGTTAATGAAAAATGCCGTATTTAGTTTTGGGTTGTTTTTGTTTGTGCTGTATGATCGAGGGTTCACACCACTCATATCAGACTTCTCAGCGTGCGTTGTTTGACAGCTAAATCTCTCCAGGGAGCCCTGTTTTTGCTGAATGCTGCCATTTTTGCTTCTGAATATAAATGGTGGGAATAACATAAATCATGATGGATGTCACTACGACATCGGAGAAAAAAAGAAAAAAAAAAAAAGGAACAAAGCAGCACCATTCACTGAACACCGTTATTGATCTTGGATTCGGGGCGTTTGGTGAGATTCTCCTCCGTGTTAACATGAATCACCTCGTCCATGCTGCGATTCTGAGACCTGGTACCCGGGGAGTTCGGTGACATCAGTACAAACATCACGTTGAAGCTGTCGTTAGACGATGGTGAACATCTCAGAAACTACTCGTGACCGACACAAGCGCGCCAGCAGCAGGGCCGTGTACACAGGCTCCATGGCTTCACGCCGCTGACACAAAGTTGTGAGTCTGTCGTCTGCATGAACATTACGACCAGGCAACGGTTTCTTTTTCTTTTTTGGGTCCAGTCAACTGTCCAGTCTGGGCGAGCCGGCACCTACTCCTGACAGGCGAGAGCCATGACATGGTCTTCTGCTGCTGCGGCCCATCTGCCTCAAACTTTGACACGTTGTGGGCCTGAGTTGCTTTTCTGCCCAGTGCAGCCATAAAGAGCGCTTATCTGAGCTGCCGTAGCCTTGCTGTCAGCTCAACCCATACTCCTCTGACCTCTCTCATCAAAAAGGCGCTTTCGTTTGTAGAACCGTCACTCACCTGACGCCTTTTATTTTTTCTAGCACTGTCAGTAAACTCACAGCAAACACTGCAAAATTAACAGCTTCAGGAATTCTTTTAACAGTGAAGACCTCAGCCTGATGTTGGACGAGCAACTGCTCGCTTTTATCCGTGCAGCTGCTACATGATTGGCTGATTGGAGATTTGCATGACTAACCAGGTGTACAGGTGTTTGTAATAAAGACCTTGATGACTGCAGATTTGCAAGTTCAAACAACTGCAGTAAAATAAATTAGCAGATTAAATATGAGGGTTTACATAACATGTCATGTCATCAAGTTCACGTTTGCTGATGCTGCAAATGAAAAACATGACAGATAACGCTTCAGCTCGGCTCAGTTTCATTTCCAAGGTGTTGCCATCATCAACGATGAACATCACTTAGTCGCAGCGTGGACTCACAAACGCTTGTTGCCTTTCAGACTTTAGTTGCTTCTTTATAACTTTGCAGCCATTTTTCTTTTTTCTGCTGCACTCAGATGGATGTATTTCATTTTTTCTGCTATGGAATCTGTTACAATAAGCTCAGCAGTTTTCTCCCAGGACAGAGATGTAAGATATACAGAGATAGCGTATGATAGACAATGGTGATTTTGTTTTCCACTCCAATGTGCCCCTTAAGGGTGGTTTCAGTGCTGAATAAGCTTACCTCCCAGAAGAAATGTTTCAAATGAATGGGCCTATTTCTCAGCCTGTCTTGGTTTCAGTTCACAAAAGGAAGTCAAATACAAAGTAAAACACAATTTCATTACAATAATAATTACAATAATCAAATGCCGCTGGCTTCTTGGCTGTCAGAGCAATCCATAGTTTTCAGTCACATGACTGTGTCAGGGTCCTGGAAGACAAAAGCACCAAACCGGCCAACGCTGGACGCTCCTCAGATCTGGAACACAGGACGGACAGATTTCCATCTGATTCTCACCATCAGTGTTTAAATTAGCTCTGAAAAGGAGGAAATAAATAGTCCGCGGTGCATGCCTTTGCTTGTATGTGAGAATGTCTGTACAAATATATAAAAGCCTGAATGTTTGAATGCATGTTTGTGTGCTGGGATGAGCACATTTCTTAACTAAATGTTTTATATGTAAAATAGAAAGCACATTATGAAACAGTGAAAACAACGGGCAGGAATCACGAGAAAGCGTCACTTTGAGCTTTCATGCAGAAATATAAAAATCCCACAACATGACAAAGGAGCAGCGCCGTAATACTTCTTTGGGAGACGCCTCAGACGTGAGGCCTTCACACACTGCACACGTTCAATTTATGCAGAAATTTAGTAAAAATATTTTTGGACTCGTCTGTTCTTAATGCAGCCGTTCACACCGAACACGAGTTTCGCAGGAAAAATTTGCAGCATGGACGTAGTAAAATAATTCTCATTTACGACTTTTTGTAGAAGAAGCTGAATTATTGGTAAATCCACTTTGACTCCAAGCGCTGGAATTATTAACAATCTTTAAAACTATATTTGTGGAAGGAGCCACAGAGATGTGTGTCATGCCAAACTTTACGCTCCATCCAGGTTCTACCTGCTTGTTAATGAATGCAGTCAAGTTGTAGTCCTGACTAATAATGATGATCAGTTATTTATTCATGAAGTCTTTGTGACACCAGGGAAGACAAACAGAGAGCGGGTTCAAAGAGCCACCGGAGCTGCTGTCAGGCTGTGGCAATGCAGGATGATGTCGCCAGAACTGCGAACACACGTGGAAGGATTTCTGATGGTACAGAGCCCAGGGGTCAGGGGTCATTTCTCTTTACAAAGTCAAAGAGGACATCAAGGCAGAAAATAATAACAGCAAAGTCATCAAGCGAGAGACGTCAATAGAAACGCACATAGACGGATAAATTTGAGAAACGCACAATCCTAAGAGGTGACCTCAGTCCAACAATGGCCAAGAGGTAACATTAACATGACTAATCATTAACATAATTCACACATGACTTTATTTCACCATTTCCCATTTGTGTCTGCAGACACGTCAGCATCTTTCATCCAAATTGGGAGCGACGGCGACGGTGACGATGCTACAGACAGCAATCACACGAGATTGTTGAAGCAGCTCGTGTACCTCGCTGCAGAGACCGGCAGCTACCAGTTGTAACTGGTTAGGGAACTCTCACCAACCAGTCTGTAGAGCTGTGAGACTGGGGTCCAACATTTTTACGACACAGCATTTAAACTGTTTGGTCTAAACTAAGAAAAGCAAATTTACAGATAGGAAAAGGATGTAATGCAATATATCAATAAAAAAAACAGGTTTTAAAGAAAAGCGTCTTCTGTTTTGTTCTCTGATAACCAACCTCGGTTGTCTGGCACTGACACCGAGTTAAAACAAGACAGCCAGCAGTTCTGTCGATACCGTTTAGTTTCTGTCTGTTTCCTTGGTTTGTTTTTCCTCCTCTCCTTCCTGAAGACATGCCGCAGCAGGTTTGTCTCCTGAGGAGTTTAAACCTCTGCGGTCGACTTCGTCTCCCAGCATCCCTCTCAGTAATTAACCCTCCAGCCTGTGTGGACCCCGCTGATCAGCTATAATATCCTTATCAATATTCTCTGTCTGTCCTCTGTTGCTCTTTGCTGCACTCACACTCATAATCACAGTTATGAAGTTAGCTCAGACATAAAAGTTCCCTTTGTTCAGTTACCAAAGTGGCTGCAGGAGTTATAGATGGTAATTTCTCTGCTGTTGCTTACACTGATCAGCTGTTCGTTATGTTAGTCATAGCTGCACCAAAAAAAGGAGAACATTGTGATTTACAGATTAACTGTCCATGTTGGTCAAACGGAAGCTTTGTTACAGAATAATCCAATCCGATGAAGCAGGAATAATATTGTTGGATTTGGGGTTTTGGTTACAACAGGTTTGGTTTCAGTATGGCCTGACTGACCTTGAAATAATAAGCAAGTGAAATAATCAGACAACATTAACAAAGAGGGCCGATTATTTCATATGAACATAATTAGTTAAGGCATGACACCTTAGTCATATTAGTTCATCCGGTCCAGACAGGGATTTCCTGACTTGCAAACATGATGAGGAAACCAGTTTAATTGTGCACAAATGTAATTGTGGCCCAAACCACTGCAATTCAGTTTAACTCCCTTGCAGACCTGCAGTAAAATCAAGCCCGAGTAGCCAAAAAACTGTGTGCTGTGACAAACAAACATGTGAGCAGTCAGAGTTTAACTGTTATTTCCATCTGCACTAATGTATAACTGGTGTAGGGCTCCGTTGTGGGACCTCACCGCCGCTCCATGTACATACACTGAAAACACAGTGCAGAGAGCGGAGCAGCCACAGTCACTCACAACGGATGTGGCTTTGCAGCACAGCCTCACAGCACTGAGTAATGACCCCTGATCTATGATTTATCATCTCTTTGGCCTTACATGTAGTGAGTCGTGTCAATTTTTATACAATTTATATTTTCCACTTTATAAAAAAAAAGCCCACATCCGGAGCTCGTGAGGGCTGGCGGTGGGGGAGGGCATCGTTTTATTAGCAAAGACTGAAGTTTGTCAGTTCAAGGCATTTTTCTGCAGAGTTTAATTAAAAAGATTCATTTTTGGGACACGAATCAGATTTGTGTTTTGCTGAGAGACCAGGGCGGACACTGACCACAGCAGAGAAGGCATGAAAACAACGAGCTGGGTTGCAAAGCTGCTTGCAGGTGTGTTAGTTACTCTGTGCAGGCCAAAGAAACCTAAATAATATGGATGGTCAGCTGATCTGTTTGCATTGTGTTTGGAGATTATTAACAAATTTGAAAATGTAATATTTAACAGTAGCTGTGGCTGAAAATGCAAACACATCACTTTAAATCAGCAGCTCCAAAAAACACTTTCCTTCTCATTCTAGCTGATGTCACGTTACTGTATTTGTGTTCATTCTGATTCACAACTGTATGATCATGAAAACATTGTTTCATCATCGGCAGCAGGAGTTCAGCTGAGGTTACACTTTGATTCGTCAACATTTCCCTGACGAATGGTGTCTTTATTGCTCTTTACTCATTTTACATCCGAAGTCCGATTTGATATTGTAGAAGAGGCAACGTAACAGTAAACAGCAGTGGAGCTTCGTTTTTACTCCTTCCTCATGTTCTAATTAATTTTATGATATTGGCTTTGAAATTTGACCGCTTGCTACTTTTTATTTTTGACCCATTTTTGTCGGATGAAGCCAATATTTTGCGTAACCTTGACTGAGAAAAAGAACCAGATCTTAAACATGTTTGACATTAATGGCATTTTCCACTCATACATTTATGTTGATTAATATTGTCTTTGCTTTTACTCACCATGGGAAGATTACTAAAGTTATATGCTGTTACTGATGTGTGATATCGGTGGATGTGATCTGATATACGTCGTAATGAAGGATAGACAGCACATTTTTATTGTCAAAGGATGAAGAGACCATGGACAGTGTTTTTTTCCGTACGAGCTGTCATTGTTTCATGTCTAAATGAGCCATGTTGTAGTCACGCAGTGAAAATCTATTATAATGTATTAACATACAATAAAGGTGCAAAAGTGTCACGTTAAACTCACAAGACAGAAATAGAAACTAGTGCGGAAAATTTGACCTTCCATGTTTTTGACCTCGTCTGTAAATGGCATAAACGATTGTATATAAATTAGATCAAAGTGAACTGAATTGAAACTGAAGGCTGTATTAGTTTCCATAGACAGTGGCTGTTGTTTAAAGAGTGCAGGGAACTTTTCCTTTCACTCGAGATATGCCGAAAGCAACGTGTGAGCAGGAAACACACGGGTGGACTCTTAACTGTTTAGGAAATGAAGTTAATTATGCTGGCAGAAGAACAACAAGATTCATTATAATCCCACAGTCCTCTGCAGATAATCATCATTAATCATCAAACAAAGAGAAACTGTGCTGTAAAAAATTTCTGCTTCATTGATTTTAAAAAATAGTACCAGACCGTGCTTCACGGCAGAAGTCGACTACGAGTCCCAGAGAGCTGTGCTGCACGAAACATCCAATCAGAGTTCAGCAAAGTTAAACTGCATTAATCCAAGTGGTCCAAAGTGATGGTGTCAGGGGGGCAGGGACAAATGGAAAGAAGCTGATAAGGATATTAATTATTCAAGTGAATTATTGAATTATTAATGCGAGGGAATGAATGAAGTAATTCAATGGCACTGTATACAAAAGTAAGGCAAAAAATAAAAGTGACAAATGAGAAATTGCAGGAATGATTTGTAATTTCAGCTGCACAAATGACTCATTCCACGGAACGATTATTAAAAATTTCCCTCCAGACACCTGCGGGCCCAGCAGGCTCGTTTGGGCCGAACGCTCAGATTCCAGCTTATCCTTGAGATGCAGTTTGGTGCACAGTACGTGACCAAAAGTATGCGGACAGATGAGCATTACGGCCTTTTAACGATAGCGTCGGCCTTCGAGCATCTATGCTAAATGTCTGCTGGAAACACCAGAGGCTTTGAAGAGCTTCTCATACAGGAATGCCATTTTAGAGCAGAGGCAGGGAAAACAGATCACCAATGACAACAAATGTAACGGTGATTAAGTCAGGAACACACGAAAGGAGGAGCTGGGGTGGAGGTGAGCTACAAAGCAACTTGCAGAAACTGTTAATAGGCTAAAGCTGCGTAAACAGCACAGGTTATTAAGACCTACAAAGTAAATATCCAGAAGATTATCAGCTGAGCTGAATTCAGGTTTGTGGTGGGGCGGGGTCTGCACCTGAGCGGCATCCGTATTCACGCATCGCCGGCTAAAGGTGTGGGCTAACTTCTGTCGTTGTTGGTATGTCGGGCTGTGAGCTGCAGCTGTGTGTTCATGTACAGCAACCAGAATACAAGCATGCGTGTAAGAAAGTGACAATCTAAATAAAATGTCGAAGAGTGTTGAAATGTGGTCGGGTCCTTCGTCCCTCCTGTCACAAGGTTGTCCACCAAGACTGTGACTGAGATGGACTTAGCGATCTGTGCTCTGTTAGCATCATAGATAGCATCACGGTTCATTTTAAGGTGTTGGATTGGTTTGGGGCAAATGACTCACTAGAAATTGTTTCTTTGCTGCCTCAAAATAGCAATGTGCAGAAATTTGGAAAGAAGCCCGATATTTGCCGTCTAAAGCTTCTGTGTGGTTGCTCATTATTACATAGATAAGAAGAAGTAACGTCTGGATTTGCACTTTTATTCAAAGAATGCCGTTAAATCAATATTTCAACTGTTGATATTTCTGGAAAAACTGGATATCCTGGAAAAACATAACCTGGTCTGATGAATCTTCATTTCTGCTGAAGCTGGCATCAACAGCATGAATCCAATCTGCCTCCTTTAAGCAGTCCAGGCTGCTGCTGCTGATGCTGTAATGGTTCACTTGGCTCACTTTAGGCTCCTTGATGCCAGTCAATCATGTTCCCAAAGCCAAGTCCTGGCTGAGTATTGCTGCTGACCATGTGCATCTGTTTATCAGCAGTTTACTCTCTACTACTATTACAGCACCACAATCAGCCGGTGTAACGGACATGGCAGTAGGACATGTAGAGTCGAGAAGAGTAGAGAAGTTCGTTCTCTTCTGGAATCTGTCTGTGAAGGTTCTCAGTCATCCAGGTCGTCGTAGTCGAAGGAGCTTGGAAAGAGAAGCGTCTGGACTTCTTTAAGTAAACGTCTTCAAGCAACTTAAAGAAGTCCAGACGCTTTTCTTTCCAAGCTCCTTCAACTTCTCTTCTGAAGTATTCTGTTGTTAATACAGTCGTCCCTCAGTCTGTATGACGCTTTCTAAACCTCCCTTTGAATTGTTGCAGCACTGAACTAAAAGACTGAGTACCGTCAAACTGCACAAAGCTGATCGTGTCATAGGTTTCCAGTGTTTCTGCTCTTCTGGATTTCTATATGGGACAGATGGAATGTGTGAAACACTGTTGATCTGAAGCAAGTTCAAACCTTAAAACAGTGTGCTACGATGGGCAGCAGGTTGTGCTTATTTAGACAGCATTTGCTCAGGTTCGTTTAGTGTGTCAGATATGTTGCTCATTGAGCAGCGACACACACTGTTTGTCAAGATCTGACTCAGACTTACTAACCCAGACTTTAGGCTTTAATTCAAGGGGTTCTTGCAGGGAAGACTGCAAAAAACAACATTTTCATCATTTTCTGAGATTCAAAATTAATTGGATGAACTAATTTTAAATATCAGGGTTTTCTTTAAGCTGCAATGAAAATCCTTTGTAGTTTTTAAAAGTTCTATAAAATCCCTTGAAAGCTGAAAACGTGTACAGCATGTACACTCTGAACGAGCTGTGCAAACACATCAGACTTCATCATCGCATCACATCCATGTGACACGACGTCTAGGTTTCATCAGGGCTGAATGCATCCCTCGAAGCAGGAAGGATGTAGAGGTCAAAGGTCACGTAGGTTGGGCCAACCTGCTCGTTTTCTTCATCGGAGAGCTGCTTTACATTCAACGGCCTCGTTTCGTCCCGCTTTAATAAAGAGACTGTAATCTGTAATCTACCTGCTGCTAACAAGCCAAATTAATTAGACGCTGACAGTAAACATCAATTGATAAGATCAGATGAAACTTTATTGATCCCTGAGGGGAAATCAGCAGTTGTAGCGGCAAACGTTTACAGGAAGCCGCAGAAGAAACGGGCGGGGGACACGACGCAGCGCTGCGGCGGGAACGTACAAACAAAAAAGGTGAGGTTAATAAACGCGAGTCGGAGCTTTTAGTTCAGAGTAACAGAGGAGGAACAGCGACATGAAAAAAAAGACCAAAGCTGTGACAGTTAATGAATTATTTGCAGTATGAAAGAGTGACAAATTGCTGGAACACACAGACTCACAAACACACACTGTTGACAAATTAGATTAACCTCCAGAGGTTTCTTTGGTGTGTGTGTGTGTCTGTGTGTGTGTGCAATGTAGAGCATAAATAATGAATCTCTGCTGGAAGTTGATAATATTGAAGAGTGTGCAGCTCTCCTGCGGCGGGGTGTGAGCCATCATCAGTTGTGTTCTTTAAGCCGTGCTGGTGGGACGTCTGCTGGTCAGTCGGGCTGCCTCTTTGGCCCAGTTGAGTGTTGTTACTTGACTCTTTCGAACCACTTTGAATGCAAAGTGCTCGTGATTCAAACCTCACAGGCGCGTGGGGAGGGCTGTGAGGACGGATATGACATAAACTAGGTGCATTCTGATGGATTTAGGCCAACGGCCCGATCTTTTACCGTTTGTAATGATAAGTTCAGTATATTGTGACAAACCAACAATTTGTCCAATTTAACTCTTCGAAATACGTGTGTCATTTAGAGATAATGCGCGCCTTTGTGGTGTTGGGCAGAAAATCGAAAACCTAAATTACCAAAGGCAAATTGTCCGTTTCTTGGACCATTGTTCCTTATGCGCTCTCGTGTCCTCCTCCATTATTTACTACCTCAGTTTATTGATAGAGCAGTAGAGTAGGCATGGTCAGTGCTGAATACATATCAATTTTTAGCAAAAATTCAATGAAAATGTATTAAAATAATAACATGAAGTGACAGCCCTATCCACTAAAACATCAAATGGAACCTGGAAGAATTTCTATCAGATTTGATTCTTCTTATAGCGCCACCTGTAAGAAATATCAATGTTATTGTTGGATTATCTGAAAGTCTCATATGGGGACTGAGATAAAATATGTGGTAAAATAGAAATGGTCCTTCGCTGTGTGCCCAGGGTGCACAGTCTTTTGCCAGCTGACTGAGGCTCCAGCATTCCTGTGACACGAAGCTGGATAATTGGTTAAGACAATGGATGAATGGATAAATGGCAAAGAGGATGAGTCATAAAAAACTCAATGGTCTAAGTTTCCCTCTAAAATCATCAGCAGGTTTTCACATTAGCGCTTTAGTCTAAGCAGCAAAAAATGTCTAAAAGCAAATAAAAGTACAGATTGTCATATTTGAGATTTCCACTTACAAGTATTGCAACTTTTCCCCCCAATGGTTAAAACCACGTTTTCACTAATGCAGTTTTAGGTAAGTGTGCAGATCAGTCATCTCATTTCTCTTGCTGCTTTATTTCCCCACGCTGCCAAAACTTCCTAAATGAAAACGTCCAATAATCTGCCTCTCCGAGTTCTTCGAGCCACTTCATGCCAAGTCACCGGGCGATCGTGGCTCAAAGAGTTGGCAGTTAGTCTTGTAATCGGAAGGTTGCCGGTTCCAGCCCCAGCTCCGACAGTCTCGGTCGTTGTGTCCTTGGGCAAGACACTTCACCCGTTGCCTACGCGACAGAGGGACAGGTGGCGCCCCCCAGTGTCCGGCAGCCTCGCCTCTGTCAGTGCGCCCCAGGGCAGCTGTGGCTACAGTGTAGCTCACCATCACGAGTGTGTGAATGTGTGGATGACTGTAATGTAAAGTGCTTTGGGGTCCTTAGGGACTAGTAAAGCGCTGTATAAAAACAGGCCATTTACCAAGTCACCGTTCCTGTCTCAGTTTAAGGCCGAGTGGCAGAACCATCCAGGTTGTCTTGACTCCAGCGCGTCCCACCTTCTTCTGGGATTCTGCTCCAGACTTTCTCACCAGGGTCAAACTGCCAAAATTTGGGCTGAAATATCCACGGTAACATTTTATTTTAAATAAATGTTGCCCTCTTGTTTCAAACGACATCTTACAAAAATCCATTTCATACATGGCAGAACTCTGAGAATATGAAAACACCCCTGTGCTTTGTTGTATCTCCGGCTGAAGCGTCTTCCCTGGACTATTTCCAACGTTTGCTGGATCCAGTTTCTACGACATTCATACAAACACACCCGTGTTTTCTGCCACTGAGGAGCTGACATTTCTCTTCTTAACTGGAACGTCTCAACAACTATTAGGCAAATTGCTCAGCTGTGAGTTTGTGAATTCAGGATCTGTGGAATTAGTCTTTCTCCATCCTGTTGTGCGTTTTCTAGCCGCCAGTGATGTACAAGTCCATTACTCAGTGGAATGATTTCCTCTCTCTTTTATAGAAACACCAAACAATGTTTGTTATGAAAAACAGTTGAAAATGCTCCTAATGAGTCAAATTGTAAGGACGCAATAAACTTTGAGCAGCAGCAATCAGCTTTATTCTTTCCCTGCGTCGCTGAAGTGAATGTGACGCCATGCGCAGCAGCAGGGTGTTGATTGAACTTAATATGGTGGATTTTGCATTGTATGTTTACAAGTGTTGTCTTTTCTCACTAGGCCTAAATAAAAGGATCTCTTACAAAAGACGACGTTTTAGAATAACATTAACTAATCATCAACGCGTGGTTTACAGGCATGTCTGAAAAGAAGAGCCGCAGGGTTCCACGATAACACCTCATTCCTTTCTGAACGCATGCAAACACAAAGTGTGACTTTCCAGCATTCTGACTTGAAGATATTTCAATATATTTGTAAAGAAAAGCAACAATTGGAGATAAACTATTGTGCGTCATAAGGTGATGAAAGTCAGTCTTTGAAGTGACTCAGACAGTATAAGACGGTAAATGTTTTGCTGCCATCTGTTTGTCTTTACCATAGAAGGAACAACTCTGATTTAAAACTTCGTACAAATAAACTTTTTGGCAGGAGTGCGAGCGTTCCTGATATCACTTCTTTTACACTTTGCAGCCTCTCCTCATTCCTAACTAACCTCAGATTAGTTAAACTGTTTACTCTCTTTTTCTGTTTGGGATTAATTCATGAGTAACAACCATAAAATTAGATTTTTTATATTTGTTTGATTTGAGTTTGAGCCGAATTGTTTGAGAGTAACAAGGCTCACACTTCCCCACCATCATGGTCCCTCATCTGTATTACATATAAAGATATGCTTGTTGGAAACGTGTGTGTATACATAGGCAAAAGTCAGGAGTCACTAAATCTTCACAGTTTATCCTCTGAGGATTATGACTCTACATATGAAATTTTATAATTCCAATCATTATGTTTCCAAGTGCCCGGTCATGGAGAGGTGTGCTTTGCAAGGAGAGATTTGGGAGTGACAGCAGAAGTGCAGCAAAGGTTTCATCATGTTCTGAGCATCAGTGAGAATGTTTAGAAATCTGTTGAAAACATGAAGTGTTCCCAGTAAATTTTACCACAGCGGGATGAATTTAATCTTCTGCATCAGTATCCAGAAGCATCATCAGCACCTCACCTCACCTCATCAGAATCTTGAATCGAGGACTCCTTTTTGCAGGAACCTCTGAGCTTCAATCTCGGGGGTCGCCGGCTCTGTCAGCGTCTGCAAAGTCATCTGTTCTTCAGGCTACCACATGAAGTGTCTCCTGGCAGAGCGCGCGCTAATGGTTCCTGGGTGACATTTCGATAAAGGTGACAGGGAAAAGGTTGAGTAAACCTGCCGTCGACCTTTAACCTTCCATCCAGGAAGTCAAACTGCAGTCAGTGAGCCTGACATTTCCACTGCAAAGCACTTCATTCAGCTAATTAACCCGTTAGCCGGATGACCTGCAACACAAAAGCGAGGAAGAAAGGATGAGATGGAGAGAGAAAAACAGTGTGACAGCAGAGCAGCTGGCCAATCACGCTGCCCCGTCTTCTAAGTTTGTGTGTTATTCACATGCAGATAGAGAGAGAGAGATAGACAGATCCCTGATATTTAAATAACACTAACTTCTAATTAGTTTATATAATTTCTTTCAATTGCATAACGCTCACAAAAGAGACCAGGGCTAGGGACCCATCTGCAGATTAGTAACACAAATATCTAAGTTAGAACATTGTTTTTGCAGCTAAACAGCTGTTATAGAATTTATGATGAGACCGTGTTTGCCCCTGTGCAGAAATAAAAGTTTGGCAGACGGTGAAGACTACAACAGGCAAACTGATCCAATTCTAACCTTTCGATATCCCAGTTTCATAAATCCCTCCTACATAAATCCTCCAGATAAGACATCAGACCCATTCCTACAATACTGTTCAAAGACGTCTTACAATTAATTAACGCTTCAATCTTAAATATTATCAATTTATCTTTATTAACAGGGTATCTTGCACAGGCTTTTAAGTGGTTGGCTGCAATTAAAACACTCCTTAAAAAACCCTTACTTGACTCAGCTGTCTTAGCTAATTACAGGCTAATTTCAAACCTTTTTTTCTCCTTTTTTAATTTCTTGAAAGAGTAGATCTAAAACAGCTGGTGATCATCTGCAGAGGAAAGGTTTATGAAGACTGAAGACTTTTAACCAGCGCATCACAGCACAGAAACAGCTTTAGTGAAGGTTACCAATGATCTTCTTATGGCCTCTGACAGTGGACTCATCTCTGTGCTTGTCCTGCTAGACCTCAGTGCAGCGTGTGATACTCCTGACCTTAGTATTTTACTACAGAGTCTAGAACACACCATATCAAAGGTACTGCGCTGCAGTGGTTTGTATCATATCTATCTAGATATAGACACCAATTTGTTCATGTAAATGGAGAGTCCTTTTCGCACACTAAGGTTAATTATGGCGTTCCACAGGGCTCTGTGCTAGGACCAATTCTGTTTACGTTACACATGCTTCCCTTAGTGTTATTAGAAAGTATGACATACGTTTTAATTTCTGTGCAGATGATACTCGTTATTATGTCTGTGAAGGTTCTCAGTCATCCAGGTAATCGTAATCTAAGGAGCTTAGAAAGAAACGTATCTACTCATGTAGCCAGATAACATGCATCAATCAGTTCAAATACAGAAATGTCTTCAAGACATAAAGACTTGCATGACTTCTAATATCCTGCTTCTGAATTACTAAATTATTAATACTTCTAGACATTTATTTTATAACAACCTGCTGAAAATGAATTATCAGCAGCTTGTTAGCAGCCTTCAGTTGATCCAAAACGCTGCAGCGAGAGTACCAGGACCAGAGGGAACATACTTCTACCATATTAATCATCTTCCTGTCTACCATCTTCTCTCTTGGCTCTTGACGAAGGCGGTCGCACTTTCTCCCTCTCCCGTCCCTTATCTTTCTTGCTTGGCTTCCTGATGTCTCTGTCTAGTTTTGTCTACTTCTCTCCTCTACCCTAGAAGAGTCTCACAGTCTGTTGTCAAAACCTAAAATCCTATAAGAGGAACTATGGATTTGATCAGCTGAC